>CANXYI010203342.1:0-13496 GCA_948208565.1 Hura crepitans
CAAGTGATTTTGAGTTATACCATCTAATTAGACATTTTAAATGGATTATACAATTTACTAATTATAACCTTACCAACTCACATTTGAACACCCCTAGCTCCACACACATATAGCATATGACAAAAGTTGCTCAACAATGTCCAAATCAACTAGGACATAGTACATCGGGTTTTATTGGACTTCACCCAAATCTGATTAGACCACAAGATAAAATATAACCTCACTTGTACTAGATAAAACACATTTAGGTAATCATGTGGGCTAGCTCTAACTTCACTAAACATGATTGAGGAACACGTCAAGGGAAATATGTAAATACCTATACTTCATTTAAGGTCTCTTTTACATACTTTCTCTCTCAACTCTTTTTAATCTACTTCCTTGTTCTCTAATTTAAGCATCAGAGTTCTTTTCTTGCATCACTTGAGGTAGTTTCTTTATTTGCAAGTCAAATCATGACCTAGAGTTGGTTTTGCTTGATTGAGCTGCTTACTTTGCTTGCTACCTCTATTATTCCAAGCATAGACTTATCATTTGGTGCTTCTATTGAGAGACAATATGGTAAAAACCTCTAAATAGTTATAATCTCACAAAGATGATGATGGAGCATCGAGGGGGAATAAAATCCTTATCTTCCATAAAACATTTAAGATATCCAATTATGTGCGAATAATCCAGTCAGCCAAATAAGAAAAGAAGCATGAGAATAAGGTTGAACAAACATTAAAAGAATGTTTTATTCATTCTCCCTAAAAGAGGAGAATAAGAACATTCATATTTATTCTCCTTAAAAAAGGAGAATGGATGATCATCCATTTTTTTGAGAGGAACATCATATCTGTTCTCTGTAAAATAGGAGAACAAGAACATTCATATCATTTCTTCCCAAAAAAAGAGAATAAGGACATTCATATTCATACTTCTTAGAAGAGGAAATAAAAGTATCTTTGTCGATATTCCTTGAAGATAAGATCAAAGAAAATGTCTCATTCAATCTTCTTGAAAGAGAAGATAGAAGAAAAGTCTCACCCGATCTTCCTAGAAGAAAAGATAAAAAAAAAGGTTTCATCCAATATTCATCCTAAAAGAGAAGATCAAAGAAAAAGTCCCATCTGATCTTTCTTGAATAGAAAATCAAAGAAAAAGTCTCATTTGATTTTTCTGAAAGAGAATTAAGGAAAAAGTCTCATCATATCATCTAGAAGAGAAGAATGAAGAAAAATTCTCATCCGATCTTCTTTGAAGAGAAGATCAAAGAAAAATTCTCATATGATCTTTTTGAAAGAAAATATCAATAAAAAAGTCTTGTCAAATCTTCCTCGAAGAGAAGATTGAAGAAAAAGTCTCACTCGATCTTTTTAAAAAAGAAGATTAAAGGAAAAAGTTTCACCCGATCTTTCTAAAAGAAAAAATAGGGAAAAAATTATCATACGATCTTTTTGAAGGAGAAGATAAAAAAGGTCTCATATGATCTTTTTGAAAGAGATGATTGAACAAAAAGTCTCATCCAACCTTTTTAAAAGAGAAAATCAAGGAAAAAGTCTCACTCGATCTTCTTAGAAGAGAATATCAAAGAAAACTCTCTTCTGATCTTCTTGGAAGAGAATATTAAAGTAAAGTCTCACACAATCTTCCTAAAAATGGAGATCAAGGAAAAAGTCTCATTCGATCTTCCTAAAAGAAAAGATTGAGGAAAAAGTCTCATATGATCTTCCAAAAAGAGAAGATTAAAGAAAAGTCTTACTAGATCTTCTTAGAAGAGAATATCAAAGAAGAAAAGTTTTACTTGATCTTCTTGGAAGAGAAGATCGAAAAAAAAGTTTCATTCAATCTTCCTCAAAGAGAAGATTAAAGAAAAATTCTCATATGATCTTCTTCGAAGAGAAGATCGAATATGATCTTATTAAGAGAGAAAATTGAGGAAAAGTTTTATTTGATCTTTTTGAAAAAGAAGATGAAAGTAAAGTCTGTCCCAATCTTCCTTAAAGAGAAAATTAAAGAAAAGTTTAATTTCATCTTCCTGAAAGAGAAGATCGAGGAAAAAATCTCATCCGATCTTCATGGAAGAAAAGATTCAAGAAAAGGTCTCATCAATCTGTTTGAAAGATAAGATCAAAGAAAAGACCCAATCTTCCATAAAAAGAAGATCGAAGAAAACCATTTATCCAATCTTTTTGAAAGAGAAGATTAAGGAAAGTCTCATTCGATATTTCTAAAAGAGAAGATCAAGAAAGTCTCACTCGATCTTTTTGAAAAGAAAAGTCTCACTTGACCTTCATAGGAGAAGAGATCAAATAAAAAGTGCCATCCAATCTCTCTTGAAGAGAAGATAAAAAAAAAGTCTTATTCGATCTTTTTTGAAGAGAAGATCGAAGATAAAGTCTTACTTGATCTTTCTAAAATAGAAGATCAAAGAAAAAGTCTCATTCAATCTTCCTAGAAGAGAAGAATGAACCCGATTTTCCTAAAAGAGAAGATTAAGAAAAAAAAGTCTCATATAATCTTATTGAAAGAGAAAATAGAAGAAAAGTCTTAACTGATCTTTTTAGAAGAGAAAATCGAAGAAAAAAGTTTTATTTAATCTTCTTAGAAGAGAAAATCGAAGAAAAAGTTTCATTTGATCTTCTTGTAAGGAAAGATTGAATTTGATCTTTCTAAAAAAGAAGATTAAGGGAAAGTCTCATATGATCTTTCTATAAAAGATCAAATTTGATCTTTATGAAAGAGAAGATCAAAGAAAAATTCTCATATGTTTTTCTTGAAAAAGAATATTGAAGAAAAATCTTAGTTGATTGTAGACGCCTGGGTTTTAAGCCTATGATGATAACTAGAGACAGGCTTAAGCAATAAGGCAAGGAATTTAAAACTGTGGTTTGCATGGACTAACTTAATACAAGTCCGTTTAGACTTGATGCTATAAGGTCTGCACCTATGAGCCTAGAATAGTTAAGCCCACAGCCTAAGGTCTGCTTGAATAAGCCAAAGGCCATGTTTGCGTGGACTGCAATAGACTCAGCTTAAAACTAAGCCTAAGGCCCATGAATAGCCAAGGTGGACCTAAAACCTAGGTCCACATGGACTTAGCACCCAAAGTCCATACAGACTTACAGATGAAAAGTAGAAGCACGAACTTCCTATTTGGACTTTATTTTCTAATCCCACCAAGACTCTGCCTCTTCTGAATGGGAGAGCTATCCACCAAGCCTATAAATACCCTCTCTTGGGTGAGAATTATAGGGGGAAGGGAATGAAGCATTCAAGAACTAAAACCTACTTTCCTGAGAGTTTAGGTGCTGACTTCGAAGTAGGATTGATCTACTAGTCCTTAGCCTGCACTAAAAATAATCATTTTTTCTAAAACCCAACCTTTGCGTTATTGCTTGAAGCTTCTTTACAAGGTAAGATCTAAGGCTCATCTTATTCATTTATTTATTTGTATTATTTTTATAAACCTATGATCTCCTGGGATTAATCGACATGTGAGGTAGTTTTATGTAATCCTCATATTAATTATAAGAGTAGGTTAATGTTCTATACTATTTTTATTATATTTAATCATTCATTAACATGATGTAATCATTATAGGATTATGTCTGCATGGACTAACTATTTAAATGTTTGCATGTATGAAGTCCATACGGACTAATGTTTGATAACAACTTTATGTTCATTTCATGTGCTCTATTTTGATGATTCTAAAGTATGATATTGATCTATATTTGTGCTTTTAATATTGTATAATCATTCTACTTCTTAATATGCATATTACTAACATTCTGGAATTAATGTTGTTCGTACTGACTCTTTTTCATGAGGAACATAGTCCGCAAGGATTTATGTGTTTTATGCATGAGTTTTCCGTGTTAGCCAGCACAGACTCCTTTTTTCGAGGAACGTGGTTTGCACGGACATATTTTTTAAATTTCAATTCTTATGAATATCAGTAGTTATCTCTGTGTTTTCCTTTGCTTGATTAGTCAGCCATTCTCTCATTCATAATCATCCTTTAGGCATGCATCATGATCATTCATATTTGTATTACACATGACATTACCATTCTGTTATTAGGTCTTCACAGACCTTTATTTGTATTGCTAATCATTTTCCTTGAGTTGTGCAAGATTGACCATTCTTACTAAATAGGAGGTCTGGATGGACATATTAGCCGTGACATATGTAGTTCGCACATATATTAACCCAGAGCCATATTGAGTCTGTACAGACTTACTGACGTAGAGATAGGACCAAACATCTTACTCTTTATTTATTTATTTGGTTTTGTACTTCTTATTTCTTTTATTCTGTAATAAGTAGTTTAATAACTTGTTTTACATGTCAAGATGCCTAACCTCACATCAATGGTTTTTTACCTAATTAATTGGTATTTTCTTAATAAAATGGTTTTGAGTTTTCCTTAATAAAAGTCATATAAAAATATATTTTAACAAAGGCCAATCTTCTAGAGATAGGAGTTGGGTAATTACTGCCAATTCTTATAGAATTACGGGTAATTATTAGGTCAAACAATAACTAATCAATGACCTAATTTGTGGATGTTCATATGCACTTATGCTTGTTGTGTATCTTAATATTGCAATTTATTCTTTATAAATGAAAAGGTGACATGAATGCTTTAACTAAAATGCTTGCTCGCATGATACATGATTAATAAACATTAGAACATAAAGGAAGCTATATTATTAAGGCATTAATAAAATCTGACTTCGAATCCTTTCTGGGCAAAAGATCAGTGGTCTTAGTGTAGAGCCAAGTAGCAACTCCAAACACTAACCACCTTATCCCCGGTAAAATACAATAAATCCTATAGTGGCAACTCCATTAGGGACTAAGAATTGAATCCGAAAGTGTCCAAATAATATACCTTTTAATATTTTAATTTTTATCAATCTCAAGTATTTCATCCTATATAAATTGTGTCCTTTTTTACCTTGGTTCGTATTGCTAACCATGAACCAATTTTCCATTTAATAATGGGAGATTGCTACCATATTTATCACTCATAAGCCTCGTGCCTTCGGGTATATGAAACAATAAACTAACTAGTCGCTATTATCCTTGATTAGAAAGACCTGTTAAGAGGGACCCCCATTTGTGAGAACCATAAAGCCTTTTCAAACCAAACTAGGAAGCCCATAAAGTCAAGATTAGCAATTTCCACTAGGTTACATGACCCTAAAAGTTTGCGATTGCATTATGATTACTATATGGGCCTATTTTATTTAATCTTATTTGAAGTGGGGCTAATCTCATTGTGCCTTTTATCTGGAATAGACCTAACCTAACTTCACTTCAAACACAGCTTAAATGTTATGGGCTATTATTCTTACATGTGTTTTAAATATGAGAGGTCATTGGGCCTAATTAGACCTATAATTGAACCTATGCATCCCCTAATGATGTTTAGGTAAGCCCACTTAGGAAAAATTGCTAAGACCACGTGTGTGGAAGTAATAAGGTTGGAAGGCTTACTATTTGTGTTTGTCTTTATAGATCCTAACTTGTATCCTTTTGGTTCTTATGTACATAACATTATATCTGCTTCATGACATAAACTTCTTGCTTTCATAAAAACTCACACTTTGTAAATATACATTGTAGCATATTAATCCTTACATAAGCTTTTTCTATTCTATGTATCCATGTAACAATTTGGTACACATGCATTAATACACTTTACATTAGCACGTGACACATTAACCATGCATCAAATGTTACCATTCAATAAAAGTTCATGCATCTTGTGACCTTACCCATATATTAGCTATCCATATAGGCATACAAAACAAAGATATCATGCATAAAATCTAAGGAATAGGCACCTCGCATATATATCTTATATTCTTATAGCTTTATACATACACATTATAACATGTACCTTACAATCATTCATATAACATAGACCTTCATATGTATCATGCATATCCAAAACCATGCATACATCTTCACATGTATCTATATAAAACCATGCATACATCTTTACAAGCATATTCTCTATGCGCCTAGAACCCCACATACATCCTTATATGTATCCTTATGTGTATCAAATGCATTTAGACTTATGCATGCACCTTTACATGTATCTTTATCGCATATACTATTTATACATATTCCTCTATCTTGTATAAAGAAACCCATAAGTGCACTAGCATGTGTGGAATATAATATAAGTTCTTTTGAATGTGCCCGATGTTTTAGGTCTAGTCCCTAACCATAATAAGGATAAATCATTGTCATAAAATCAACCATATATATGCTCATCCTAACTTACCACCTTGCCTAGTGTAGGTACAATATGCATATATGCTTAATAAACATACACATCCAAGCATTATAATACTTAAGCCATGTATTGTAATCCATATGCTTTGTAAGAATGGTTCATCCTCACAAACATATATCTAGTCACACCCCAATTAGGTATAATTATTCATGCATCAACATGCCATATAGGCCTTCGTTCATGTATCAACCAAATACAGATACGCCATGCTATTTTCATAAGTTGTACATGTACAAACATGCATCTTGCATTATAAACCATTTTAATACATGTACATATACAACACTGTCCCATAACTTCACTTTTTCATACATACCATTTAGGTTTAGTCATGCATCATTCATACATTACCATTCATCTTGTATCACCTTAATAGGAGTGGCATGTAAACTTCACCCACATGCATTCACATTTGGCACATTACACCTAGGCATTACCCTACATCATTCATACACTTCTTAGCATAAATATATATGACCCATACATCATTCATCATGTAGACTTCGGTCACCTAGTATCACCTCACTTAAAGTAGGTATCACATTTATTCATTTAAACCTTGCTCATACCCATGTGTGTTTTTCCTGCATATCAATAGTTATCCTTGTATCATAATCACAATACTTGAAACATGCATCTTATAACATTAACCATTTGTATACATCTATTATAGGTCATCCTTCACTCAGGCTTTTCAAAGGAAAATACTAAGTCCTTTCTTCTTTCAAATGCCCTTTACCACCAAAATGGCAACCAGCCTTGAAACTAAAGAACCAAGCCCAGTTGCTTGCTGCATAAATTTGCCAAGTTTGATAGGCCCTTGTCCATAATATTTAAAGAATTAAGGGAGAAAAACCTTTTTCAACCATTGATACCCAAACTTTACCCACAACCTCACTATGATCTACACTGTGCTTATCACTAAAAGACTTGCCACTTGACTGACAACTGTAAAGCCCTTTGTCGAGCCATTCAAGACCTTATAGATTAAGGGAAAATACCTAATCTAAAGATCACCCCTTACCAGATCTCACTGTCATCCCTTAATTCTCTGAAAGGCAATGTTTTCTTTTTCTAACCTTCGATCTACCACCTCGTAGGCCAACTTTTGACCAACTGCGAGATCGCACCAATCAAGAATATAAAAGGATTCAATGAAGATAGGATAGACTATCTTAGTTTCTTTTCTAGTTGTTTATTTCCTTTATATTTGAATAATTAAAGTTTAATAAAACATTGTTTTGACTTTTCATGAACATCTTTGTTCACCTTATTCATTGCACAATATGGTACTCTAGAAAGTGAGTTGAGAGATTTAAAAAAAAAAGAGAGAACAAATATGATTAGCTTAATCCATTAGTATCACAAACAATTCATGATTATTTGAAGAATGGCTCACTACTGCTACACATAATTCTAAAGCTCAAAACTTGATCTTTCCTTATAAGGCATGAGAAATATCCTTAAATATAAGATGCGAGATAAAAAAATAATAAGTTAGGGGTAACTGAACCTAAATGAATGCTTTCTTTCAATCTTAAAAGAGGTCCAAGTTCAACAGGCTCTAAAAATTAAAGCATTAAATTCACGTTTCCAAAAAGAGCTCTGTCCAATCATTTTCTTCAAAGCCTAAAAGTTCATAAGAACTATTCCAAAATAACAAACATTTTTTAGTTTTTGCTCACATAAAAATCCAAAGGCCAGAAGGCTCTAAAATGTCAAAACTCCAAAGCCTATAGAAAGATTTACCTTAAGCCTCAAATATTCTATTTTCAACTATGGTTGCCCTCATTCAAAAAGAAAAAAATTGAGTTTTCTAATTTCCATTAGATCGATCAATCAAGAACATAACTCTAGGTAAAAGTTAGAGAAATTGAGAGAAAATATTTAGTCAGATTGGATTGACTCATAACAGGGATATCACCAATGCAGTACTCGAAAAGGTTAGAAGGATGACATTCTCATATAGCCAAAATCAAAAGGATTTGGAACACTATGGGGCATGAAGTTGGCACTCATAGTGAGCCACTTATTAATTTGAAAAACCCCATCAACATAACATGAGCTTCAAAACATATCCATCCATTTCAAAGGATACTAGGTCTAATTAATCAGAGTCCAAACCCACTCAGATCCCAAGCTTTAACCAAATATGAATAAGCTAAATTCAAAAATAATAAAATAAAAAAAAAGAAAAGAAGCTTGCTAGGTTGAAAACTCGTAAAAGGCAGCCTAGGCAAAAATTAGAGCTACCTCACTAGATCATTACAAAGGGTAGTCTAGGTAATAATTAAAGGTAGAGAGAAAATATTTAGTTGAAAAATCTTTAAACCGACTAATAAAAAAGGGTACCATACTGTGCAATCACATACATTTGCATGCTCCATCACTTATCACAATCATTTATCCTTTAGCCATACATGCTTAAATACTTTCCACAACAAATTAACATGGCACATTCCATTCAACCTACTCCTCTCCTCCTTCATGGAACATTTCACTCCTATTTTCTACCTCCTTAACATCTTATTTCAATCTACCTCCCAACACTTTCCCTTTATTCTTCAATCATCCCAATCTATCCTAGCACTTCACACTTTCACTTTTTCAAACCTAAGTTTTTCCTATGACGAGTTTGAGAGGAGAGTGATCTCAATAACAAAACATGCATGCATCCATTCTATGAAAAAGATACCCATTCACCTGTACATACATCTGCCTTCATCATAGTTCATTCATTCATTTATACAGGGAAAGATACATCTACCATTTGATCATCTAGAAAAACTCAAGCAAAAGCACACACACCACTTCATTTATCTAACATGTATAAACTCGTATTCATCCATTAGGTAGCCAAAACATATAGGTCACCACATTCATCACAAATACATATCAGGTACACCCATGTACTAGCATCACCAAATTCATGCATACATGCAAACATTTCACTCATATCCATTCAATATGCATAAACATTTATTCATAGGATATGCATCAATTCATCCACATTCACTTACATGTGTCCGCACATCCTTCTTCACACCACAAACATTCAAACATGCATATAAACATGCTAACATGCCTTTTCCTATATATGAAAACATGCATCATTCTTCAACACAGTACTATTATGCCATGCATCAGACATCATGCAAGAATACTTCTTTTTTTTTCTCATACATGCAACTATGCATCAGACATCATGCATCAATACTTCTTTTTTTCCTATATATAACTATGTATAGGATGCCATGTATTAATACTTCTTCCTATCAATACCTTTTCCTTTGCATGAAAACATGTATCATTTATATCTATGTTTTCCTATTCATGAAAAAATGCATCACTCATCTTTATGTTTTCCTATGCGTGAAAAACATGCATCATTGATCTCCATGTTTTCCTATGCATGAAAAACATGCATCATTTATCTTTATGTTTTCTTATACATGAAAAACTTGCATAATTTATCTCTATGTTTCCTTTACATGAAAACATGCATCATTTATCTCTATGTTTTCATTTGAATGAAAACATGCATAATTCATCTCCATGTTTTCCTTTGCACTCTTTATCTCCATGTTTTCCTTGCATGAAAACATACATCATTTATCTCTATGTTTTCATTTGCATAAAAAGATGCATCGTTTATCTTTATATTTTCCTTTGCATGAAAACATGCATTATTCACCTCCATGTTTTCCATTAATCATTTGCGTGAAAACATGCATCATTGATCTCTATGTTTTCTTCATATGAAAATGTGCATTATTATCATTATATTTTCTTTTGTTTGAAAATATGCATCATTCTATCTCTACATTTTCCTATGTATAAAAATATGTATCATTTAGCTCTATGTTTTTCTTTGTATGAAAAATGCATTATTCATTTGCACATTTTCCATGCATTAATCCTTCGTATAAAAACTTGCATCGACCATCATCTTCATCAATACATTTATGCATCAAAGACATGCATCGTTCTTAATTCTTTAATACATTTCTTACGTATGAAAATATGCATCAACACATCTTTTTCTAAATCACCAGTGAGTTCATAAGTTCTTTATACATGAAAAAGATGCATCATGTATCATCCATCATTAACACCTCATACGAAAACATGTATTAATCCTTTCACCCATGCATTAATCTTTTTCCTCACATGCAAAAGACATGCATTACTCTAAATTGCCAATATGTTTTTTTGCATGAGAACATACATCTTCCATGCATATTAACCGTATATGTAGCAAATTACCAACTTTTCAAAGTTTCCAAACGATGAAAATGCCAAGTCACCAAAAGGGTGTAGACATCAAAAGCCACTAGGATGTGTAAATGACAAGTCGCTAAGAGGTGCAAATCACAAGTTGCCAAGAGATGCAAATGATAAGTCGCCAAAAGGTGCAAATGACAAGTTGCCAAGGGGTGGAAACACCAACAACCAAATGATGTAAATGCCATGCCATAGAAATGTGCGACAAGTTTAATCATAAAGGTGAAAGATAATAAGTTGTATTATGCAAACATGAAATAGTAAGCTGGATCTTAAAGAGGTAAAATAGCAAAACTTCAGGTACGTTACTAAGTCTTAAGCACTTTCATGTGCATTATTGCTTTGGCACTTCACAACACACACCAAAGTGGGGGCAATTGTAGGCATTTAGGTTTTAGGCCTATGATGATAACTAAAGACAGGTTTAAGCAATAAGGCGAGGAACGTAGAACTGTGGTCTACATGGACCAATTTAGTACAAGTTTGCTCGGACTTGCTGCTATGAGGTCTATACCTATAAGCCTAGAATAGTTGAGTTAATGGTCTAAGGTCTACTCGGATAAGCTAGCCCATGTCTACATAGACTACATTAGACTTAGCCTAAAACTAGGCCTAAGGCCCATGAACCACCAAGGTGGGCCCATGAACCACTAGAGTTAAGGTCTGCATGGACTTACTAATGAAAAGCTTCCAGAAGCATGAACTTCCTATTTGGACTCTATTTCCTAATCCCACTAGGACTTTGCCTCTTCTAGATGGGAGAGCTATTGACCAAGCCTATAAATACCCTCTATTGGGTGAGAATTATAGGGGGAAAGGAAGGAGGCATTCCAAAAACCAAAACCCACTGTCGTAAGAGTTTAGGTGATGACTTTGAAGTAAGATCGATCTACTAGTCCTTAGCCTGCACTAAAAATAATCATTTTTTTTCTAAAACCCGACCTTTGCATTGTTGCTTGAAGCTTCTTTACAAGGTAAGATCTGAGGCTCATCTTGTTCATTCATCTATTTGTATTATTTCTATAAACTGATGACCTCCCGGGATTAATTGACATGTGAGGTGGTTCTATGTAATCCTCACATAGATTATAGGAGTAGGTTAATATTCTATATTATTTTCATTATATTTAATTATTTATTAACATGATGTAATCATTATAAGAGTATGTCTGCATGGACTAACTATTTGAATGTGTGTATGGTATGAAGTCCTTACAGACTAAAGTTCGATAACAATTTTATGTTCACTTCAAGTGCTCTATTTTGATGATTCTGACGTATGATATTGATCTGTATTTGTGCTTTTAATATTGTATAATCATTCTGCTTCTTAATGTGTATATTGTTGACATTCTAGAATTAATGTCATCTATACGGACTCTCTTTTTCGAGGAACATAGTCTGTATGGATTAATTTGTTTTATGAATGAGTTTTCTAATTAGTTTACATAGACTCTATTTCATGAGGAAAGTGATCTGCATGGATATATTTTATGAATTCTAGTTCTTATGAATATTAATATTTATCTCTACGTTTTCCTTTACATGATTAGTCTACCATTTCATAATCATCCTTTGGGCATGCATCATGATCATTCATATTTGTATTACGCATGATGTTACCATTCTGTTATTAGGTCCTCATAGACATCTATTTGTGTTGCTAATCATTTTCCTTGAGTTGTGTAAGATTGACCATTCTTACTGAATAGGAGGTTTGGATGGACATATTAGCCGTGACACATATAGTCCATACGGACATTGACCTGGAGCCATATTGAGTCCCACGGACTTACCGACATAGAGATGGGACTAAACATCTTACTCTTTATTTATTTATTTGGTTTTGTACTTCTTATTTTTTTTTTAGTTTAGGTTGTAATATGTAGTTTAATAACTTGTTTTACATACCAAGATGCCTAACCTCACATCAATGGTTTTCTACCTAATTAATTGGTGTTTTCTTAATAAAATGGTTTTAAGTTTTCCTTAATAAAAGTCACATAAAAATGTATTTTAACAAAAGTCAATCTCCTAGAGATAGGAGTTGGGCAATTATTGTCAATTCCTATGGAATTACGGGTAATTGTTAGGTCAAATGATAACTAATCAATGACCTAATTTATGGATGTTTATATGCACTTATGCTTGTTGTATATTTTAATATTACAATTTATTCTCTCTAAGTGAAAAGGTGACATGAATTCTTTAACTAAAATGCTTGCTTGTATGATATAGGATTGTTAAACATTAGAATATAAAGTAAGGTATATTATTGGGGCATTAATAAGATCTAATTTTGAACCCTTTTTAGGTAAAAGATCAGTGGTCTTAGTGTAGAGCCAGGTGGCGACTCCAAACACTAACCGCCTCTTCCCTAGTAAAATACAATATATCTTACACTGATCTTCCTAGAATAAAACATCAATGAAAAAGTTTCATCTAATCTTCTTGAAAGGGATAATTAAGAAAAAAGTCTTATCCGATCTTTTTAAAAGAAAAGATCAAATAAACGTCTCACTTGCTCTCCTTGAAAGAGAAGATCGATAAGAAAAAAGTTTCACGTGATCTTTCTCAAATAGTAAATCAAAAAAGTTTTCTCCAATCTCCTTAAAAGAGAAGATTGAGGAAAAAGTCTCATCTAATCTTCCTAAAAAGAAGATCAAGTAAAGTTCTATTCTTTCTCTCTAAAAAAGAAGAATGGATGATCATTTATTCTTCTAAGAAGAACATCGGATCTGTTATCTCTAAAAGTGGAGAACAGAATATCATCATATCTGTTCTTCCAATAAAAATGTCAAATCTATTTTAGCTCAAAGATGAGAATAAGAACATCTGATCCATTCTCCTTAAAAGAGGAAAAAAGAAAAAATTCCACTTCTGTTGTCTTTAAAAGGAAGAAAGATTTACA
>CANXYI010203346.1:0-10797 GCA_948208565.1 Hura crepitans
CTTACATATGGATACGTTTAATGTGAGTTTATTTCATTTTTTTCTCATAGTTCCCATCTTCAGAAAATTCCAACACTATGATTTTTGGATTCCTCATAATTTTTTACTATCAAGATGTGTCACTTTTGAAATTTTCTAAGCACATTTCTAAATTTTTCCATTCAGCTTTATGCAATTTACTATTTACCGTAGACCATAAATTTAGATTTTATTTTCAACTTTTAACCTCTTATATGACCTTAAATGCTTCTCAAATTTCACTATAATGTCTTTTATAATAAATATAAATTTTTGCAGTTAGCTCCATCCGGATTAGGGATACTATTCACAACCTGAGTGGCACTATTCACTTAAGCCCACTTTTGAACTTCATTTTTCTTGCATTTTCTCATCATTACTGGGCCACATGTCACTTCCTTATTACTCCTATACATCTCTCTCCACTTTTTAACCTTGAATAATGAATTTTCATTTTGCCCCTAACCTTTCCATGAAATTACCATTTTGCTTTTGATCATTTTTTGCTCTATAATTTACACCAATCGACTCTGCATGATTTGTACATCCATTTTATTCCCTATTATTTCTTCGAATTCCTATTCTATCCTCATAAAAATTGGACCTAAAGACAATGTATGACATGATAGCCCTCACTCGACTTAGTAGCTAAATCCGAATAAGAGATGGCATATTATGACACCTTTTACTCAAACCATTATTAGTCCAAATAAGAGATGACACGTTAACAAATATTAGCATTATCTTCTATAACCTTGTTGTATATGCTTACATCATGAGCTTCTAGGGTCCATGTGTAACTTTAAACTAATATTATGGACACAACTGTATAAGATCATATTATTCTATTTTTTTCAAAAATCTAGATACATAAAGACTGTCCTATATTATATCCCAAAATAAACTTATGACAATAACACTTCTATAAAGTTTCCAAACTCAGACTAGTTTACCTTCTAACCCTCTAACATCATCAATCAACAGCACATATAGTCACATCAATCACATCTCAGTTACAACATAAATCACAGTTTTCATATCACAATATCTCATTAACACATAATACATTAGCTATACTAGATATCTATCTATTTATAAGAATAATGTATTGATAATCCATACTTATACATCACTATACTGGACCTATACTTCATTTGCACACATATAAGTGCCACTAACTATATTTATATCACATAAAGGAAATATAAAATTACACAAAGTCAAGGCTCCACAAACTACACTACTATTTTCAGGCTTCACTCGAGGCTAGATCTATTTATAACCTACACATCAAAAAACACATTGTGTTAAGAATAATGCTTAATAGTGTATTTGATAAAATATGCACACACATGTATAAGCATTCTTGGTACACATTTATTTCAATAGTCATGCATACATATTTCTATGGCCTTAATATTGCATTCCACTTAGTTTAGATCTTTATGTTACCATACTAATGTGTGCTTATTTTATGTTACTTTCTTATCCTAAATCATTATGTGTAATTACAGTTAAATTATCTCATATTTATATGCCATTTTTTAAATCTTATGTGTGTGAATTATCATACAACTATAAAAGTATTTCCAATTTGCTTAGTTTGTTATTCCATAACTATTCATCCATTTATTTTCATATCTGTATATCACATTTTCATTATTTTCACCCTTTTGACCATTTTTAGAAGACATATATCCAAGTATTAGATATTGAGATCATGTTGTGCAATGGCCTATGTTTTGGGCCTCTATACGGATACGCCAATAGGTAATATGTAGTGTTCCTATTGAACCTCTCGATGGCTACACTTGCATAAGTTTATGTGCAGTGGTTCTATTGGACCTCCTGATAGCTACACCTATATGAAATAATGAAATAATATCAACATAGCCACATATAGGTGTGCAGTGGTCCTATTGAACCTCTTGACAGTTGCACCTATATAAGAATATGTGTAGTGGTTCGGTTGAACCTCTCGATAGCTGCAACCTTATGAAAGCACCGAAGTGTAATCATGTATCTAAATCATTAATATCAATGACACCAAAGTGTCTTAGCTACTATAATATCCCTAGTTGGCCGATCAACCTATTAAGCAGGTTGTCTAACATATACAAGCCATTCTATTTTCATTCTCATTATTTCTTATTAACATGATTCATGGTTGAAATCTCATTCTTAGATAAAATCATATGTTTATTTAATAGTGTTATGTCAATGCAATATTATGTATCTCATACCGAGGGTTTTGGTTAAGCACATTGCCATTTCCAATTGTCATTCCATATCAAGATCTTCATGTCACTATCTATTTTTTTATTTCCCTAGTATCTAATAGCCATAAGGCTCTAACTACTCTAGAGTTGAGCTATAGTTGTGCCCTTCTTAATAGAGCTCTCCCAATGTGATTTTTTCCATTCACAAGACTTGAACTCGAGACCTGACTTAAGAGGCGTCCAGTCCTTTCCACTGGACCTAACCACTGTTGGTCATATCAATATCTTCATTACATACATTATCATATGTCATTTATTATATGCATATTAATCATTAATATTACCCATATTATCAATTATCATTACTAATGTATATGTTATACACATTATGTACTACATATACTATCACACACACGTATATGTTCCATGTACCACATTCACATAATTTTGTGTAGTCATCAATGCACACTTCCATTATGTGCCATTCTACTCATTTTAGCTCATTAAATTTTAGTTTTCCCTTATTATATTACCAATTCATAAATTTTATCTACGTCCCTAAATTTTTGTACAACATACACCAATTTTAATCTTCCATATTTAGCTCATTTTTTCTCTATTTTTCATTAAGTTAAGTTCATTAACATGCATTAAACCATAAAATACCCTAGGACCAAACTCATTGTTATTCTAACCCTTAAATGCATGCAAACCATATATGTCAACTAATATGGAATTTTAACAATTAATAGTTCAAGGCATATATTTTATCAATTACACTTAGAGAGATGTTATATTATGTCCTGAGGTTAATTCTATAACATTTCTTTGCCTCGATTCTCGTTCCCCTTTGTGTTCTTTAAATTCCATAATATATCAATAATTAAAAAAATTACATAGAAAAACATATACAACTCCAAATTAAAAAAAAATAAAAGCATAATTGTGATTTAGGTCATCTTTAGTTACCTATAAATATGCCTGAGGTTCGATTTGCAATCCAGTGTGATTTAGAGTTCAAAACCCTAAACCTTTCTATCTCTGTTTTCACTTTAAAACCTTCATTTCTTGTAAAACTAAGGCTAAAATAACATTTTAGATATTACAAGGAATATTTTTCATGTATTAATCAAAAGATTTCATGTGTTTTAGGTGAGATATAAAAAAAAGAAAGGGAGGAGAGAGAATCTAAGAATGGCATCATCAAAGGGAAATTTAGAGGAGAAATATGACTTGATTTGTTACCATACAGTCACACGCACTAAAATCCTTTTATATTATGAGAAGAGATGGCCACGATCAATCCACATTGTAATTGAATGGCCCCTATTAATCTTATTTACATTTCAAGCATAAAAAATGTGAAATAAATGTTAAAGGTCTCTTAAATTGTAATTTCAGGGTCTAAAATTATTGAAACTCTCAATTAAGGGACCCCTAAAACCTCGAGCCCAAATTCTATTGGAAACTAGGTTAACTATTCACTGTGTAATTAAGAAATCCTTATTAAATATCAATCAATGTCTAAAAATTCCAATTGTACCACATCTCAGCCATTTTCTAGCTCGATGTGAACTAAGTGTTTACGCCTCTTCCTTTTTAAGCCCAATGAAACCGAAACAACTAATGACTCAACCTAAATCTCACCTCTTGAGTCTCAAAAGATAAGAAGGAAATTAGAGGAATCATTAGTCATCCCCATTCGATTAGCCTAGAAAAAGTAAGTTAGGCACCACAAGGTAGGAGTCTCTACACAATTAGAGTTAAGAAATACGTTGTAGTGTTAAAACTAGAGCGATTCAAAACCCTACTCTTATTTATACCTCATGTTAATATGCAATTTCAAATTAAATTTATAATTTTATCCTTTTTCTCAAATAGGTTTCAAGAAATATATCATTTAATCACAAAAAGAAATAATAAAACATGTATATTTAAAGAAATAAAGGAAATACTTAAAATTAAAGAATATCATACGTTAAATTAGGTAATTGATTATTTTGTGAACTTTGGTTCTCACATGCCATTCTTTAGAAAACAAGTTTTATTATTATGATTTTTATTATGGAAAAATCAAAACTTATTTTATTAGGAAAACAACAACTAATCAGGTATCAAAGATTTGATCATTTTCTGCCTATTATAACATTCTTGAATATGTAGGGAAATAATATGAATAAATAAATTATGTGGCAATTACCTAAAATACTTTCTAACTGAGAAGAAAATAAAAATTATAAGGAAATTAACTAAAATACATTTTAACTGAATAAAAATAATATTACATCAAAATTTTCTAAAATAGAATCTAAACAATTATATAGAAAAAAAAGAAGGAAAAAGACAAATGTTAGACAATAGTAAATAAAAGGAAATAAAATAATAAAATAAAGGGTGAAAATTAAAGAGTTAACTTTATCAGATATTTGATAAGAGGGAGAAGATAAGTTAAATAAAACCTGATAAATCTCAAATAACTTGCATCACAAACAAAAAACAATGATAGTATGAAATGAATGATGAAATTGGCAAATAAGATAAATAAAAGGAATATAAAATAAATGATTAAATAACTAATAAAGGAAATAAGAAATAAAAATAATTAAATAACATATGAAAAAAGAACAAACAACAATTAAATAAAAAATAAAGAATAATAGTATATTAATAGTGAGAAAATAAGATAAGGGTAGTACATCTAATTGGTAGATGGGTACCTAAATAAAATAAGATTACCACATTAAACTAGTAAATAAGCAACAAATAAAATAAAAGAAAAAGGCACCATGCTTGACTGGCAAACAGATGCAAAAAGAAAAAAGAAAATAGGGAAGAAGAGGAAAATTTGGTTGACCTATCATGTATAATTGCCATTAGGAATGATTACCAATTAACTTAAGAGAAAAAAAGGGCAAATAATTTTAGAAAAACCTTTGAAAATATGAAAAACCATGTTTAGAGAATGTTTTTTGCATTTTTAATTATGCACTTATAGAGAAAAGTTGATCCCTTAGACTAGCACAAAGTTCGAATTATATACACAAAAATTGATACTGGAAATGGTCATTTTGGCCATAGAAAAATAGGTGTTTTGGCTAAAATGGTTATTTCTTACAATGAAATGGCCATTTTTAGTACAAAAGTAACCATTTTCCATAGCCTATTTAGGAGTGTATGTTGGACTCTCATGCACAAAACGACGCCATTTCAAGAAGCCAAAATAGCCTAATGCATGAAACGGTGCCATTTTAAGAAGCCAAAATGGCCATTTTAGGTGCTAAAATGGCCATTTTAACACTATATTATCCTAAAAAGTGGAAATTTAAAAAACTATTTTAAATTATTTTTTTTAAATTTTACTCCATACTACAATTGGCCCAGCACAGATGCCTACTTTTCTCACATTTTAGGTTATACTACGAGCTTGTTGTGCTTGGTTTGAGTTTATTATAAAAAGTTAACTATTTTTTTCGAGTTTGGTAAAAAGGATCTTAAATTTGGTGATAACATTCTTATTTACTATAATTTTTCTATCTTCATTCATCTTTAGGTAATCCAAACATGTTAGCCCTAAAAACCCAGTGTCTACAGTTGCCCCTAACTTTAGAGATATGACTACAAAGTGTGTGAGGAGAAATAATGTTCAGAAAGACACATACCTTATAGGACGACACTTTTTCTAGGTGATTTGATTTTAACTTAGGCTATGATAAAAGACATTACACCTGAAGTTGTTGCAATTTAGGTAGTGATAGATGAATTACACCAAAAGTTGGTTTACTTCAAGTAGTTCTAGAGACATTACATCTAAGGTTGATTTGATTTAGCTAGTCCTAGAGACATTACAATAGAGTTTGATTTTTTTCTTCAGACGGTGCTTGAGATATTACATCTGAAGTTGATGTGATTTAGATAGTGCTAGAGATATTACACCTAATTTTGATTTTTCTTCAAATAGTGCTAGAGATATTGTATATAAAGTTTATTTTTCTTTAGATGGTGTTAGAGATATTGCATCTGAAGTTTATCTGATTTAGGTAATGCTATAGACATTACACCCAAAATTGGTTTTTTTAGATAGTGCTTAAAACATTGCCTCTAAGCTTAATAAAGGTTTAAAAAGGGTGAACCATTGTATTTAACCATGATAAATTTGTTTGGATGAATTTTACCATTTTCTACTGACCGTGCATCACTATCCTTGCCCTAACAACTGAGCAAATTATGGGTTGACTTTTGTTTATTTAGAATTTGTGATGTTATACATGGAATTGCATTGTACTCTTATGAGTGTGATGTTGTTGCATGTTGATTGACAATATGGCCTTATTAGTTGGCAAAAAAGTCTTCTTGCCCCTTACAAAATAAAGGTGAAATATGTCAGTGACTGTATTATAATTGTACCATTAATACATGTTATGTGTGAGTGCTTCTTTTATCTATTCCATTATTGTATTTTTTTTATTATCATATTTATTATTTACATGTTCATATATGCCTTTTTCATTTTATTATTATTTATTATTATTTTTATTTTTCTTTTCTATGAAAAAGTAAAGGCAACAAATAGAATATGAAAAAAAATCTAATAATTTCATAAATAAAAACTTTAGAGTACAATAGTTTTTGTACTCAGCTAATATGTACAAATGTCATAAAAGAAAAGAAAGAAAAAAGGATAAATATAATCTAAGGAGCTAGAAGCTATCTCTGGGCTTGAAATGTCTGACACTCCACCTTAATTACATCCATCCTACTAGTTAGCTCATAGCAAGTCTCCTCAATCCTCTAATTTAGGTCTCCATACCTTATAATAGGGTCTCATATACAGGTGGGAGAGGTGCTGAATAAGATGGTCCCACCTTATCAACCCACTATCACTATGCAGGTGGGCTAGTAAGAGAGGTCTCACCTAGCAACTTGATTAAATCTACTATAAAGTGGTTGTCCTCTAGTCCCAAACCTCCTGAATGCTCCCTAACCTATTTATCGAGCTCTATAGACATGAGTAATCTATAGATTGCTAGTGTTTAGGGATCATTCTTTGTGATCCCTATGGTGATGCAAGTGTTACTGTCAACCTAAAACTATTGCTAAAGGGCTATACCTATATGCTACTTTGAGATGCCTAATCCAAGCATGATGGTAATGATGACTCCCCCTATGATGATGCCTTTACTAAGGGACCTATTAACCTGAAAAGGAGCTTTAAGATAGTCAGTGTAGGACTTAATCAAATGCTATACTCCATAGCCTAAAGTCCATAGAGCTTGGTTTACTTCACTAGAGCGACACTACCAATGCACCTAAGGTAGAAGACTACAGATACCCGATGGAGGTAGCAGTGGATTGGATCTCAAATGGATAATGCCTTGGTTTGACTAGCTTGATAAAGCATGCCAACCTGAACTCCTAATGCAAATATAGAGACTCAAGGACCTCTATCACTCTATCTATTAGTAGGTGTAGGAGCTCTAAGAACTATAGCAAGGATAGTTGATGTCCTGTCACAAGAGCAGCAAACTATGTCATTGTAATATCACCTAGACAGGCATGTCTAAATTAGAGTGTGCTGAGGAAATTCAAGATGATAACAAGATATGTGGCAGATCTCTAAAAATAAAACTCACACCACCAAAGCTATATGAGTAGCTAGTTGACTCACTCGAAGATGCCTAATTCCCTCAGTATGTAGGTGATGAGGTAGTGGCTCTTAATTACTACGATGGAAAAAAGGCATTAAAATCACTCAGCTTCTTTATGGCTGAGCCAACATGGTATGACCACTTGCTCAAGCATAGGCTAATGATATGGGTAGCTCTGCTAGTATTAAGGAGGTAAGGTGTAGCACGTAAAAGCAAAGGTCTTGAATATAGCTAAAAGGAGGAAATGATAAAAATGACAAAAAAATGAAAAATAAATGACCTTTAAATAGCAAACAAGCCGAAATGGCCATTTTTGCCGAGGCAAAATGGCTGTTTCAATTAATTGAAAATGACCATTTTGGAACCTTGAAATGGCTATTTTGATGTCTGAAATGGCCATTTTGCTTTTCAAAAATGGTTGTTTAACTTTTAAAAATCACTATTTTTGTCCTCTTAGGCTATAAACAAATTCATGGATGAATGGATCCTCATGCCACTTGTGTTTTTTGTGCTTTCTCTATCAATAGGTGATGAATTTCTTTAAAATCTCCATAAGATCCTTGATCTCCCCTCAATATGAGCAAATTTTGCTTTGGCTTCATTTACTTGCTAGAAATTTCTCTAGAGGGTCCAACTTGATTTGTCCTTTTAATGATTGCAAACCACTATTGGGACCTGCAATTCCACATTTTTTATTTGCTCATCAAGAACTGTGCCCCTGATCTTAAGAGTTTGTTATAATCTTAGGGGTGTCCTACTCATATGAGATGCCACTTTGATGTTCGAGCTGGGTTTCCCACAACCCATATAAAGTGGTTGATACACTTGGCATACTTCTATCATTAGTGGTTAGATGGGTAAAAAGGTGAGAGCCCATTTCTTTAAATTTGCTGCTAGTTTATTCTGATAGATATGTAGATATTCCATCTCTATGTGTAGGTGTATACTTTCATTTTCTTCACCAAATATCTCATGGTTACATTTAATAGCCACATTGGAGACTATTAGTTATTCTATGTGATAAATGATTTGACTAAAAGCTTAAACCTTTTCCCTCTAATCCTTCTTGAACATTATGGGACTAGATGCAATATAGTTAGGTGAAGCTAGTTTTTTCCATAGGAGCTTGATTTTGCTTTAGGTTTCTTCTTTTTTTTTTAAAGAATAGACCATCTCCTAAGGGGTTTTTGCCCTATTCTTTTGTTTGTCTTTTGGTTAGAAAGCCCTTTCAAGTTTTCATTCCTAACAGAATTTTTAAGGATAGACCACCTTTAATAGGCTTTCACCCTATCCTTAGCATGACTTTTACTTATAAAGCCTCTCCAGGTTTTCATTCATAACAACTTTTTTTTTTTTAGGTTTGGTTGTAAGAAAAGCTTCACTTGTTAGATGATCCTCCCCTTCATGTTATTGGGTCTTATAGTCTGAAGTATTTATAATCTCATGCCATCATGCACTGCTTTGTAGATGTTGAGCAATGGACACTTTGGTTGAGTGCCATAATTGATGATAACATAAATTTTAGAAGCCCTTAGATTCTTTAACAATATGTGTGATGAAGTGGTGCTCAAGTTGTGTTCACTTGGTTAGTTTGCACAAGGTCACATTTTACATTCCTAATTGCTATGTGAGGTAGTTTGGTAAGACCCTGAGCATCATTACTTAACCACTTTCTTTTAGAGGGGGAGACTTATCTATGACATTTGTTGCTGGATATCATGATTTATGGAAGCATTTACGTCTGAAGATAAACATTCTTCCCAAGACTTCTAATGTATATAAGGAATGGGTGACAAGCTCTTCCAAAGACAATCGAACCCATTGGTTGAAGATGGAAGGTGAAAGTAATAACATTAGATAAAAGATCTAAAAAGGTATTTTTTTTATTATTTTTCTAATCTTTTATATAAGATAATGTAACATCTCTAGTTCTATAGTCCATAAGATGCTTAATTGAGCTTATTAAAGTGATTCTAGCTACTTGCATCATATGGCATTTTATGCTAATCACAACATGACATTAATGCAATAACACATTTCTTCATTTAATCAAGGGAAATTAGAATTACATCTTAAACTCTTATCATCAATCAGCGCTCATGGGTTTTCTCTATTATCCATTTTCTGTTAGCCTCTAATTATTACATAAGATGCCTTTTTTTATGTTTTCATCCTATTTGGGTGCCAATTTTTTAAAAGGCCACTATTTTTCAGTTTTTAACCTGTAAGGCTATTTTTCTCTTTCATTTTTCTTTTATCCATAAAATTGTTTTAATCTATCCATATTTACCGGCTCCTTAACTCATTTTTATTACTATCTGTATAGATTGCAATGCCTTTTGGCAATAATTGCTTAAGGATGAATGGCCCTTCCCAATTTGGTTTGAATTTCTCCCTTGGATTAGAAAGACATAGCCTTATATATTTGAGGACCAGTCGCCCTTCCTTTAGCTTGTGATTTTCTACCCGTTTGCCAAAGGTTCAAGCCATCCTTCTCTGAAAAACTAGACTATGATAATTAGCCCTTAATTGTTTCTCATTTAACAAGTTCAACTATTGGAACCTTTGGTCAACCTAGGCTACTTTAGGAATCTTTACTTCTATAGCTACTCTCAAATAGTATAGTTCAACCTTTATTAGGAGTACAACATTTGTCCCATACACTAAGGAAAATGGAGTAGCACCCGTTGAAGTTTGGATAGTTGTCATATAACCCCACATAGCAAATACGAGTCTGTCAGTGTAATCTCTATAAGTTACAACTATCTTGGCTAAGATCATTTTAACTGTAACACCCCTAGCCCATTTTATAAGAAAATAGGCAAAAAAATGTTACTTCCTAGGGGTTACCCATCCTTAGATTTCCCTGGGCAGCTTTCGTTTAACTTTTACTAAGGTTTATCCTATTCAATGTG
>CANXYI010203362.1:0-34080 GCA_948208565.1 Hura crepitans
TAGATATATATCTAGATCTATATTTATATTTCTTTTTTTTTTTATATATATATATATATATATATATATATATATATATATATATATATATATATATATATATATATATATATGATTACTGTAAATGGTGATTAGATATAATTTGCATGTCTTGTGCTTATATGTGACTCTTGGTAGTCATATAAGTCGCGTATGAAATGTTAAATGCTAAATCATGCTATATTGAGAAATTAAGTGCATGGACATGTTTTGTGATCTAAATGCATGTTTATAAAGTGTGAAGATATGATATGACATGTGTTTTGGCCTTGTGATGTGGTTAAGCCGTCTAATGCAC
The DNA here is from genome assembly GCA_948208565.1 of Hura crepitans. Classification (NCBI taxonomy): domain Eukaryota; kingdom Viridiplantae; phylum Streptophyta; class Magnoliopsida; order Malpighiales; family Euphorbiaceae; genus Hura; species Hura crepitans. Next base: position 338 of record CANXYI010203362.1, read on the forward strand.
ATAGTGAGTCTTGGTAAGTGGTTTTGCCTAAAATGTAGCCATGTGCTTGAATTGTCCATACGTGAAACCCAAGCTATGTACTTGAGGGAGTAATGTTGATTATATATGAGTATGGCATGAATGTGTTGATAATGTATATATTAGTGTGTATAGGTGTATAAAAGTAAAAATGAGATGTTTATGTGTTTATATGGATATATATAAGTTTAAGTTGGCGACATAACTTAGTTTCATGATATATGACATAGATGTGAGTTACAAGCCTTTCTATATGCTATTGGCCTATGTTATACGTGTATACAGTAATAAGTATGAACCCATCATGCATATGTTAAATTAAGCAATAATTGCTATGTTTGTTAATAATAACTAAAATGGCAGAACATGATCAGTTTAGTTATGCCTATACCACTAGACAAACCAGTTTGGATAGGTTGATCAATCAACTAGGATATTAACAGCTGCTGGCATACCTTCTGGTATGAGACCTACGGGTCACTTTGTTGTGCTAACAAGCACTATCCTTCGGGCATGACACCATGAGCCTTTGAGCATGATACCGTGAGCCTTCGAGCATGATAACGTGAGCTTTTGAACATGATACTATGAGCCTTTGGGCAAGATACTGTGTATCTGCTATCCAGCTTTGGATAATTATCTTCATAGTATGGGCATTAATTAAACTAATAACTATGATGGTTAATGATGAAGTAGTATAACTTCACATATGATCTCGTTTTCATAGCCTGTATATAAAGTATGGCATGGGAATACATCTTATGTGCTTATAGGTTATGCGTACGTGATAAAATACATACGTGAGTTTATATCATACGGATTGTTATGTTGACTATGTGATGACCATGTCTTTAAGCTTGTTGCATACTCTACGCTGTATAAGAACATGTATTATTATATCATGTGATTAATGCATGTTGTGTGACATGTAAGTTATTTCAACATAATGTATACTGCTAATACATGTTTAATGCATGTCTAATTAAATATAAGTGTACATGTTAAAGTGATTATACTACTAAGCTCTATGCTTAGCGTGTTACTTGTCTTTGTAATACATAAGCTAAAGAAAAGTATAGATTAGAGTCAAAGCCTCTACACCACAGGAGATGTGAAGAATCACCCTTTGGGTATATTTTATTTCTTTTGTAAATGTATAATGATATAATAACATTTATAGTACTCTTGTGATCCAATAGAGGGATTGGGCCTAATATGTGTAAACTAGTTTGGTTTTGTAACTTTAAGTGTTATATGGTTTTGTAAACCTTTAACACATTTTTTTAAATTACATTGCCTAACTTGTATGATATCTTTCGCTTCTGCATGTGACGAGTGCAGCTGAGGGTGCCTGAGGCCCTATTGAGTTTTTATATAATGTTTTGATGAGCTTGAGGCTCCGTTTTATGTGATATGTCATTTTGATGAGTTTGGAGGGTTAGGAGGACCCAGGTGTTTGAGCAATTGTTTTACCATGATTATAGAAGTGTTTTTAAAGCAGGTATTATTTAGGAAAGTGTCTCGATACAACTATTATGCTATCGAAATTTTGACACAGTGACCCCACTAGATATCTTGTAATGTGTGCCAAAATAGTTTTTATGATTTTACATCTCTTTGAGCTTTAAAATATCTTAAGTAATAAAAAGTTAATTGGGACGGGTTTTTGTATATGGATTTCGAATATCATTATTCATTGTGCGTGTCTGCTATTTGGTCTGGTGTATGGAATGGGTGGCGGGCATCACATCTCCATATCAAATGGGTCCTCTTGACTCTCTAAACTTCATCACAAAACATAGAGCCTTATGCTCAACTCAATCAACATTCTCATATGCAACATCACAATTTATCACACAATTCATGTGAGAAAATTAGTGCTTTTACAATATTATAGCTTTAGTTACAAAAAACAACCAAAGTTATAAATTAGGCCTAATCCTTCTAGAATCACAAGAGCACACTACCAATATTACATTTACATCATTACATTATTACAAAATGATTAAAAATACCCACATAGGGGTTATTTTTAAAAGTCTCATGTAGTGCAGAAGCTTTGGCACTAATCTACTGCTTTGTTACCTACACATCACAAACAAGTAATGGACTAAGCTTTCGCTTCGTGGTGTAATCACTTTAACTAGGTATAATAATTTAAGCATACATTTATGCAATATATGTCAAGTGAGATATATCAAACCATACATATGCACACATTATGATAACAACATAATTATGCAATTTGAACACCTAATTGCCTTTAATAAGCCGAAAACTACATTATATCCATAATCAGTCGAATTGTTATTAACATAAATAAAACCAACCATTATGCATGGAGTATTCATACATTGGTCATAAATATACACATGCTTCATTTTACATAGTAACTAGCCTACAAAAATGCATTATGATCCATTACCTTACCTATGCAACATTTCTACATTTTCAGGTTTCAAAACCCTCTATGCATTAACCTTGCCATATTAAAAGTATAAAACTCCACATTGTACCACGTATATCATATAAATGGGTTTAACTTGATAGTATACCAAAAACATAAATGTCACTCATAATGCATCAATTAAAATGCACCTAACTTTATTTTATGCTTAATTAGGCAAAAACCACATTTATCCTTTTTATTATAATTATTTTGTTTAATTTATGCCTATACTAAAGAGAAAACTATCCAAGGTTGGATAGTGGATAACGGGCTACTCGAAGGTGCTTAAACAGTGTACCTGAAGGCACTGGTATCCTTAGATACAAAATGCATCAACCTAAAGGCTTACACATATGTAGTGTTAAACAGTGGCTCGAAAGCCTAGTGCCCATCGACACATAAATGCATCTGAACTATAGGCCTATTACTAGAAGGTAAACATTGTAGTTGCTAATCCTAGTTGACCAGTTAACTTATCTATACTAGGTTGTCTAACTGCATAGGCATCATTAAACTGGTCGGTTATCTCATTTTTAACCATTTTAACGCATAACATAATTATTGTCATCTCACACATACGCGTATCCCAATAGCCATTTTGCATCTTAATGAGGCCTAAACATCATCCTAAGTAACATGTTTTAATTGAAACATAACATTGCCAAAATAGGCTTACATAAGCTTAAAACACTGAGTAGCCACATAGCCTAGATGTAAAAATTAGAACAACTCATCCGGCAATCATAAACATATATTTTACCCTTACTTTCATCATTAACATGCATTAAAGTGTCTAATGCATCAAGGTTATGCACAACAATCACATATCACATTATTTGCCATTTTTCACATAATATCGGTATTTTAGCGATAAACATGCATTATATGGCTATATTCATAGTGATAAGCCCTAAAATGTTCAAGATGGTATTCGGCCATCATAAAGCATGTACATAGATTATAAACATCATAAGTGCACATCCGAAAAGGTATTTAAGCACAAAACATCATTTTCAAGTTAGTCATGTACATAAGTCAATTATATACATAATGCTCACAAACATGAAATTTAGACTTTTAATGCATAAAGCTATAAAATCTCATGCATAACTCACTTTTAATATCATACAACATGTATAGATGCTTAAATCGCATCCTATGATGCAAATCCATCATATATGGTTATACATGTATTAACATGGCTTAACGACTCATTATGGCCATAAGACTGCATATAGGTTTGTCTAAACATCTATTGACCATTCAGCCACCTATTACCACCATTAGCATCTCATTCATGCCACATAAAATGCACATAATATCATCCTTTAATGACACCCACACACATTGATAACAATTTATATCAATTAATGCATAAAACTCACCTAATGTATTCATTAATTAATATCACTATAAGAATGCATCATTTATGCATAATTAATACTAAACCATCTATTACATGCTCTCGTCATTCATTCATGTCATACATACTTAACTATGTATTTAATTCTCATTATATCATTAAATGCCCATTTATGTCAAAATGTATATAATAGGTTCATATATATTTCACCCAAATTAATGTGATTACACGTACCAAAATAGATCGTACAGGATGCCCGAAGCCAGCCTAAGCCTTCTCCTTGGTTCGAGAGGCTCGAGTCGATGCCTCACCTATGAATACAAATGGGTACAAACTTCAAAAAATAATATACAAGTCAAAAAAATATTTCGTGCCTAGCTACGAGCTTTATGACACCCTAGGAACCTGTGAAAAATAAAATTAGCAAAAAAAAATTGAGTGTCGGGAGGTTACTATTTATCTTAGAAACTTCTCGATTTTTTTCGAAATACTTCGCCGTTCTCGGTGATTTTAGTGTCCATAAACTTATCTCGAAATGCTCTTCGATTTGGGTATAGGCTTATAGAGTTCTGTGGAGGAAGAAATCAAAAGGGAGAGGGAGAAGAGAGGGGTCACAATTTTGACGGGAGAAAAGGGGGGAGGGATTTATGTGAGGGGATGGAAATGAAGGGAAATTCATTTTCCTCCCCTATTTATAATTGTTCAAAAATGAATTTTTCATTCTTTGAAAAAATTATTATAAATGATAGGAATATCAATTTTTCCTTATTCTATCCCTAAATTTTCATAAATCTAAGCCTTAAATCCTTCCAAAATCATGAGCCTAAACTACAACAATAACCCAGAAAATTAATGTATTTTACATACTAAAAATTTAGTATAATTACTTCTCGATCTTGAAAATTCCAATTTCAAATCCAATGGACTATTCGAAATGTTTGAGCATCAAGTCATAACATTTTTAGATTATTTTGAGCAACTTTTTGTTTTATTTATGATTCAACTTTGCTTATGACACTATTCATAGGATACTACCGTGAAATCTTATTTAATGTTTTTAACCATCCAAATGAATTCGGATTAGCTTTAAACTTTACCCAAAATTCTCTCATAATTAATATTATTCGTCAGTACATTTAGTACGACTCGACTTTTAGAAAGCACTATTCACCTTGAGAAGTACTATTCACGAGAGTTAGGATTTTCAGGTTGTTACATTTCTTCCCCTCTTAAAAAAGATGTCATCCTCGACATACTTGATTCAAATAAATTTGGATATTGTTCCCGCATCTGAGCCTCACTCTCTCATATAGCTACTTTTATGCCGTGATGCCACTATAAGACTTTCACCAACGGCACAGTTTTGTTCTGCAATTCTTTAACCTCTTTGGCTAAGAAACCAATAGGTTCTTTTTTATATGACAAGTCTTGTCTTATCTCTACTTCCTCAGCTGTCAACACATGCAAAGGGTACGATTTATATCTTCTCAGCATTGAAATATGAAAGACATCATGAATCTGCTGCAACTCTAGAGGTAAAGCCAATTTATAAGCCAATTGACTCACATGTTTTATGATCTTGTATGGTCTAATAAAGCTCGAACTTAACTTCCTTTTCTTACTGAACCTCAACACCTTTTTCCATGGAGATACTTTAAGAAAAACTTTATCGCCAACTTCATACTCAATATCTTTTCTCTTTAAATCCGCATAAGATTTCTATTTATTTGAAGCAGCCTTCAGCCTCTCTTTGATAATCTTCACCTTCTCTTTAGCATCCTTAACCAAATTTGGTCCTATAAGCTTATGCTCAATCAACTTGTTCTAACATAAAGGAGTTTTGCATCGTCTCCCATACAATGCCTCATACAGAGCCATACCAAGGCTTGCCTAGTAACTATTGTTGTAAGCAAATTTCTCTAATGACAAATACTTATCCCAACTTCCTTCTAGCTCTATGGCACATGCTTGAAGCATATCCTCAAGTATCTGAATGATTCTCTCTGATTGACTATCCATTTGAGGATGAAAAGCTATGCTAAAATTTAGCCCAGTCCCTAAAGCATTATGGAGCTTCCTCCAAAATCTTAATGTAAAATAGGGATCTCTATCTGAAATGATAGAAGTAGGCACTCCATGAAGCCTAACTATCTCATCAACATACAGCCCAGCCAATTTGTCTAAGGAATAATCCTTTTTTATGGGATTAAAGTGAGCTAACTTGGTTAATCTATTGACCACCACCCAAATAAAATCATGCTTATTCTTAGTCATCGGTAACCCAATCACAAAATCTATAGTGACTCGATCCCATTTCCATTCTAGAATTGCTATGGGATATAGTAAACTAGAAGGAACTTGTTGTTCGGCTTTTACTTACTGACAAGTGAGACATCTTGTTGTATAATCAGCTACGTCTCTCTTCACGCCTAACCACTAATATATCATCTTCAAATCCTAGTACATCTTAGTATTGCTAGGATATTTAACATATAGTGTATTATGTGCTTCTTGCAGAATCTACCGTCTCAAATCCTCTTTTTCTGGCACACAAAGTTGGTCATGATAATACAAATAACCATCTTCCTTAACCAAAAACTCAATAGACTTCCCCTTTTGGATTACACTTATGATACTCTGAAGCCTATGATCATCTTTCTATGATTATCTTTCTACGATTATTTCACTACCTGTATCAAACTTGGCTTAACTTGCAACTCTGCTGACAAACCACCGTCATCTTGCAGCTCCAAACTAATATGCATTGCCTTTAAAGCTGACGTAAGCTTTCTACTTAAGGCATCCATAACTTTATTAGCTTTCCCAATATGGTAATCAATAAGGCAATCATAGTCCTTAATCAATTCCATCCATCTTCTTTGCCTCAAGTTTAACTCTTTTATGATGACAGATACTTCAGACTCTTGTGATTAGTAAAGACATAACACTTTTCCCCATAAAGATAATGCCTCTATATCATTAAAGCAAATACAATGGTTACAAGCTCTAAATCATGTGTCGAATAGTTTTTTTCATGAGGTTTTAATTGTCGTGAGGCGTAGGCAACAACTTTTCCATCCTGCATGAGTACACATCCCAACCCATTCAGTGAGGCACCATTATATATGGTGAACTCTTTCCCTGACACTGGCTAAACTAAAATCAGACCTCCATTAACAAACTCTTAAGCTTATCAAAACTCTCTTGACATTTGCTATCCCACTCAAACTTCACATCCTTCCTCAGAAGACGTGTCATAAGGCCTACTATTAAGGAAAATCCCTTGACAAACCTTCTGTAATATCCATCCAAATCCAAGAAACTTCGAATCTCAATCGTATTTCTAAGTGGTTTCCACTCCATCACAGTTTGAATCTTGCTAGGATCAACTCTTATGCTTTCTGTCGATGCTATATGCCCTAAAAACTATACTTCCTCTAGCCAAAACTCACACTTACTAAGTTTAGCATAGAGTTTCTCATCTCTCTAAATCTGGAAAACTATCTGTAGATCCTTCTCATGCTCTTCTCAATTCTTAAAATACACAAAGATGTCGTCTATAAAGACTATAACAAACTAGTCTAGAAATGGCTTAAAGCTGGTTCATAAGATCCACGAATGCCACTGGTGCATTTGTTAGCCCGAAAGGTATCACTAGGAACTTATAGTAACCATATCTAGTCCTAAAAGCCATCTTGTGTATATTTGCCTCTTTTACCCTTAACTGATAATACCCAAATCTGAGCTTAATCTTAGAGAAGACACCTGCGCCTCTAAGTTGATAAAAAAGATCATTGATCCATGGTAAAGGATACTTATTCTTAATAGTGACTTTGTTCAACTGCTTGCAATCTACATAAAGTCTCAAGGAACTATCCTTCTTCTTAACAAACAAAATTAATGCTCCCTAAGGTGAAACACTCAGTCTAATGAAACCTTTGTCATAAAGCTCTTGTAACTATATCTTCAACTCCCTTAGCTCTGTAGAAGCCATCTTATACGGAGCTATGGAAACTAGCACTATGCCTGGCATCACCTCAATAGCAAACTTTAACTCCCATTCTAGTGGCAGACCAAGTAACTTATCTGGGAAAACATCCTCAAACTTAGCCATAATAAGAATCTGACTTGCTTTTGATACTTCCCTTTCGGTGTCAACCACATATACAAGGTAGGCTTGACAACCCTTACACATTATGCTTCTAGCCATAACTACTGATACTATTTTAGCCATGCCATCCAATCTTTCACCCATCATTATCACTTCTGATTCATCACTAGCTTGTAATGTGATCCTCTTATTCTTGCAATCCACTATGGCATGATACTTGGACAACCAGTCTATGCCCAAGATAAGATTGAGCTCATTGAACGGCAATTCAAGGAGATCCTCTAAGAAAATATGTCCTTATAATAACAAAGGATAGTCTCTGAACACTTTATTCACAATGATGTGCTATCCTATTAGATTGCTAACCATCATATCAAAACTAAGGTCATCTGACACTAAACCCCGATCTATAACCCGTGCTATATAGATATAAGAATGTGTGGACCCTGGGTCTATCAATGCTAAAGCAGGTAAATCAAAAATATGAAATATACCCGCTATAACATCTATGGCATTTGCCTCTTCTTTAGCTCAATAGGCATACTGCCTAGCTAGAGTTCTACTCTTTAACTTGTCCTTTTGACTAGCCTTAGCTTTGCTCTGAGTATATTTTTTTCCTACTTCTATGAAGAATCATACGGTTTTATTGGGTAATCTCTTCAGAACTGCTCTTTAGAGCTACAACCCTAGTATACTCCCATCATGGTTTTCCAACAAACACCAAAATGTTTCTTGTGACAAGTTTAGCAATCTGGTATCAGAACACTACCAGTAGTAGATCTAGGAGCACCTGAGATCTGAGTCTATGCTTTGGAACCCTATTTTGATTTATGAGATCAATCTGACTTCTTGTCTTGATGATGCCTGAACTGACACCCTTTCTATCTCTTATCAGCTATATGACTAGAACTGCTATGTCCTTGTATAAAGGACCTCTTCTTGAAGCTATATCTCTTTTGTTTCAACTGATTCACCATCTCAGTTGTATGACAAGCTGCTATCAAAGCTCAAAAATCCCTGATCTACATCAGAGCAACCTATTGTATAATATTCAGATTCAACCCTTTCTCAAACTTCTTACAGTGGTATTCTTCTGTAGCCACCACTGCCTTAGCATATTTGCTCAGGTGAGTAAATTCCTTCTCATACTCAGATATGGACCTATGCTTTTGCCTCAAATCCATAAACTCCTAGTATTTTTGGTCCAGATAATACTCGATTATATTCTTTTTCTTGAATTCTTTCAGAAAGAACTCTAAAATGGATCATCAGCTGCTTTATGCTCTGTAGTGGCCTCCCACCACTTCAAAGCTTCCTCTGACAACATAAAAGTAATGCATGCAGTATACTCCTCCTGAGGACACTTCAACTGCTATATAATCCTGAGCACCTGATCTAACCAATACTCAGCTCTACTAGACTCATCTAGCTCTACACCCTTAAGGTACTTAACCTCATTCTTCAGTAACAGCTCCATGTATATCTTCTAAAAAGCCCACTACTCTTAAGGTATTAGAGGTAGAGCTGTGTGTACTATAGCAACTATAGTAGCAGTAACTGTAACAGTCGCAGCAGGTGCAGTCACTTACCTGATAGACTCCAATATAGTTTTTAACCAAGCCAGCCCCGCTATCCAAGTGCAGTATATCCTGTATCACTGGAGGTCACACGTTTTGGCTGTGCCTCTTCTTATGTAATAGTCGTAGGAGCATGGCTCTCTACTTCTTCCTCTTCGCTTCGAGTTGTACTACAGCTCATCTCCGTGTTTATAAATAACAGGAACAAATTATGAGCCTCATATGTAATAATATTATGATGTAAATATACCATAGTGCTCTTATGTAACCCATAGGTTTAGAGTAAAGCCTAAATCGGAGCTCTAATACCATTAAGTGTAGCACCCTCTACTCAGTTTGTACATTGAACCCGAATAAGGAGTGCCACCACATACTGATATCTGATTTCGCTACCCATAAAACCCAATTAGTTTAAAACTTTTTGTTAATTTGTTTAATAAACAATTTCTTAACTTATGAAGTTGTAAAAACATTAAAAATCATTTGGCATACTTCATAAAGCAACTAATGGGATCATTATGTTGAAAATTTGATAGCATAACTGCTATATTAAGATACTTTCCCAAATAGTAAACTTGTTAAAAACACTTTTATAAAAGCACACAACACATCTCCACATTAAATGGGTCCTCCTGACCCTCTAAACTTCATCACAAAACATAGAGCCTCAGGCTCAACTCAATCAATATTCTCACATGCAACATCATAATTTATCACACAATCTATGTGAGAAAAATAATGCTTTTACAATATTATAGCTTTAGTTACAAAAAGAACCAAAGTTACAGATTAGGCCCAATCCCTCCGGAATCACAAGATCACATTACCAATATTACATTTACATCATTACACTATTACAAAATGATTAAAAATACCTACATAGGGGCTATCTTTAAAAGTCTCTTATGGTACAGAAGCTTTGGCTCAAATATACTACTCTGTTACCTATGCATCGCAAACAGGCAATGCGTTAAGCTTTTGCTTAGTGGTGTAATCACTTTAACTAGGTATAACAATTTAAGCATACATTTATGTAATATATGTCAAGTGAGATATATCAAACCATACATATACATACATTATGATAACAACATAATTATACAATTTAAACACCTAATTGCCTTTAATAACCCGAAAATGACATTATATCCATAATCTGCCAAATTGTTATTAACATAAATAAAACCAACCATTATGCATGGAGTATTCATACGTTGGTCATAAATATACACATGCTTCATTTTATATGGCAACTAGCCTACAAACATGCATTATGATCCATTACTTTACTTATGTGGCATTTCACATATTCGGGTTCCAAAACCCTCTATACCTTAACCTTTCCATATTACAAGTATAAAACTCCATATCGTACCACATACATCATATAAATGGGTTTAACTGGACATTATACGAAAAACATAAATGTCACTCATAATGCATCATTTAAAATGCACCTAACATTATTTTATGCTTAATCAGGCAAAAATCACATTTATCCTTTTTATTATAATTATTTTATTTAATTTATGCCTATACTAAAGAGACAACTATCCAAGACTAGATAGCGGATAACAGGCTACCCGAAGGTGTTTAAAAAATATACCCAAAGGCACTAGTATCCTTAGATACAAAACGCATCAACTCGAAGGCTCGCACATATATAGTACTAAACAGTGGCCCGAAAGCCTAGTGCCCGTTGACACATAGATGCATTTGACCTGTAGGCCTACTACCTAAAGGTAAACATTGTATCCGCTAATCCTAGTTGATCGGTCAACCTTTCCATACTAGGTTGTGTAACTGTATAGAAATCATTAAACTGGTCGGTTATCTCATTTTTAACCATTTTAATGCATAACATAATTATTATCATCTCACGCATACACATATCCCAATAGCTATTTTACATCTCAGTGAGGCCTAAACATCATGCTAAGCAATATGTTTTAATTGAAACATAACATTGCTAAAATAGGCTTACATAAGCTCAAAACATCGAGTAGCCACATAGCCTAGGTGTAAAAACTAGAAAAACTTATCCGGCAATCATAAATATGCATTTTACCCTTACTTTCATCATTAACGTGCATTAAAGTGTCTAATGCATCAAGGTTATACCCAACAATCACATATCACATTATTTGCCATTTTTCACATAATATCGGTATTTTAGCGATAAACATGCATTATGTGGCTATATTCATGGTAATAACCCCTAAAATGTTCAAGATGGCATTTGACCATCATAAAGCATGCACACACATACAACATTATACATATCATAAGTGCACATTCAGAAAGGCATTTAAGTAGAAAACATCATTTTTAAGTCAGTTATGTACATAAGTCACAATTATACACATAATGCTCACAAATATGAAATTTAGACTTTTAATGCGTAAAGCTACAACATCACATGCATAACTCACTTTTAATACCATAAAACATGTATGGATGCTCAAATTGCATCTTGTGATGCAAATCCATCATATACGGTCATACAATTATTAACATGGCTTAACGACTCATTATGGCTATAAGACTACATATAGGTGCGTCTAAACATATATTGCCCATTCAGCCACCTATTACCACTATTAGCATCTTATTCATGCCACATAAATGCACATAATATCATCCTTTAATGATACACACACATATGCACATTGATTACAATTTATATCAATTAATGCATAAAACTCACATAATGCGTTCATTAATTAATATCACCATAAGAATGCATCATTTATGCATAATTAATACTAAACCATCACATTACATGCACTCGTCATTCATTTATGTCCTACATACTTAATTATGCATTTAATTCTCATTATATCATTAAATGCCTATTTCTGTCAAAATGTACATAATAAATTCATATATATTTCACCCAAATTAATGTGATTACACGTCCTAAAATGGATCGTATGGGATGCCAAAAGCTAGCCTAAGCCTTGTCTTTGCCTCGAGAGGCTCAGGTTGACGCTTTGCCTACGAATACAAAGGGGTACAAACTTCAAAAAATAATATAAAATAATATATAAGTCGAAAAAATATTTTGAGCCTAGATATGAGCTCTACGACACCCTAAAAACTCATGAAAAATAAAATTAGTGGCAAAGAAAAACTCGAGTGTCAGGAGATTACTATTCACCTTGGAAACTTCTCGATTTTTCTTTCAAAATACTCTGTTGTTACCGATGATTTTAGTATCCATGGACTCGTCTCGAGATGCTTTTCGATTCGGGTATAGGCTTGTGGAGTGGGTTGCTCTATGGAGGAAGAAATCAAAAGGGAGAGGGAGAAGAGAGGGATCACGATTTTGAAGGGAAAAAAGGGGGGAGGGATTTGTGTGAGGGGATGGAAATGAAGGGAAATTCATTTTCCTCCCTTATTTATAATTTTTCAAAATTGAAATTTTCATTCTTTCAAAAATTTATTATAACTGATAGGAATTTCAATTTTTCCTTATTTCTATTGCTAAAATTCCATAAATCCAAGTCCTAAATCGTCCCTAAATCTCGAGCCCAAACTACGATAATAACCCAAAAAATTAATGCATTTTATATCTCGAAAATTCAGTATAATTACTTTTTGATCTCAAAAAATTTTGATTCCAAAGCCAATGGACTATTCAAAATATTTGAGTATCAAGTCATAACATTTTTAGATTATTTTGAGAAACTTTTTATTTCATTTACGGTTCAGCTTTGCATGCGGTACTATTCATAGGACACTGCCATAAAATATTATTTAATGTTTTTAACCATCCAAACGAATTTGGATTGGCTTCAAATTTTGTCCAAAATTCTCTGATAATTAATACTAGCCATTAGTACATTTAGTGTGACTTGGGTTTCGAAAAGCACTATTCATCTTGGGAAGTACTATTCATGAAAGTCGGGATTTTCGGGTCATTACACAGAGGTCATGCCTTAACCTTTGGTCCAGTTTTTCATAGGGATAAAGTAAGAATTAGAAGAAAAAGTGGGGAATAAAAGTGATGTACAAATCGAATAGAGTCAATTGGTGAGCGAAAAAAAAATTTAAAAGTATAATGGCAATTATGTAAAAAGGGTAAAGGCAAAATGGGAATTTCACTTTTATAGGTCATAAAGATAAGAGAGGCATGTGGGAGTGCTAGAAAATGAACACATGGCATGAATAGGACAAGGAAGCGTGAAAAGAACGAGGTTCGGGAAATAGACCTAGTGAATAGTGGCACCTAGATCGTGAATAGTGCATCTCGAGCCCAAATGAAGTTAATCCCACTAAATGGTAGGATAAATTATGGTGTAACTTGAGAGCCAAATAAGGTCACATAAGAGGTTAAAAATTGAAAATGAGAATGTAAGTTACAGTCTTAAATGAATAGTAATTTATTTAGCCTTGAACCAAAAATTTAGCAAAGTTGTTAAGAAAATTTCGAAACCTGCACATCTTGATACTAAAATATTCTGAGAAATATGAAAATATTATTGTCATAATTTTTATAGAACTAGAACCATGAAAAATAATTTAAGAGAATTTAATAAGGAAAATGACAAATGTAAAAAATAGGTTTTATTAGATCTTTATGTATGGATTTTAATCACCTTTGGATTGAATAGTACCAAATACATCTAGGCCATCCAAGTGTAACTTAGTTATGTAATAAATATTAAATATGACATAAAAGTCCAAATAGATATTTTAAAATCAATTAATCTTAACCCTTAAAATTTATCCATTCAAAAATATAAAAGGGATTTCTTAAATTAAAAAAGATGTGTACATCTAGAATTCTTTCTCACCTTTCTCCCTTAAATTCTTTTCAATTTCCCTCATAAAAATCACTTGTTTTTACCCTAAATTGATAACTTTCTTCAATCCTCACTAGAACCCTCCAAGAAATCTAAGAAAAAGTGAAGAATTTTAAAGAAAAATAAGTGTTTTGTATTAGGGTTTCAAGTCCACTTAGGTAAGTCTTAATTTTCTTTTTAAGTTTAGCTAAGTTAATACGTTATTTAGGGTGTGAATTTCATGATTATGTAGTTAATTTGAGATTGGCATAGTTATAATTCTTTATTTTATTATTTTCGAACACGAGGAAGAGAAAAAGAAGAAGGATAAAGGAAAAGGGATTTTAATGGAGTAAAGGACCAATTCAAGTGTGGAGAAGAAATAAAAACTTGGAGAATTGGTATGGGTATTCAAATATTTATGAAATTGTGCATTTTTATGTTTATGTGAATATGTGGTTTTTATGCTATAGGGTTTAATATAATAAATTGGTGAACTAAGATTGGAATTAGGCTTAATTTAATAGGTTTAGATGTACTAAAATAAAGAAAATAAAATCTTAGAGAAGTACCTTAGTTTGGCCAAATTATACAGGTGATAGAAAATAATGAATAAATATTGTTTGATGAAGTATTAAGGTTGCCATTAATTAAAAATTTTGCTAGAACTAGGATTTTATTTATGAATGATAAAAATTAATAGTTATATGTTAACTTACTAGTAAACCAAATCTTAGTGCAAAGAATATTAAAATAATATATAGAAATTATTAAACCATTTTGGTGTAATTATAAGGAATAAAATAAGAAATGTGATAGTATAAAAGAAGAGGAAAATATATAAGAAATAGATTATTGCTGAAGTTAGAATATTGATAAATTGATTAAAAATAGAATGATTAGGCATATGTTGAAGGCTAATGAAATAAACTAAATAAGCTATAAGTGTATAAGGAGGAATATATGTTAATTAATTGATGCTCGAATAGTCTAGGCAGTGTATTGAAGTTAGGATAGGTTAGCTAGCTAACTAGGGGAATTTATTTATAGCTACACACTTGATTGGCACTATGGTGCCCATATATTGAAATATTATTGGGAGAAATCCCACAATTGTCATCCGGTACCTTATACCACACATGTCACATGATTCACTTAGCACTTAAACACTTTGATGTTGCATATGTTCACGTGTTCTGCTATCCTAATGGTAACATTTGCCATAGGATTATTTTAGGCACTAATGTTATTTGTTGAAATTTAATTAATAAGATATTTTATAGTTATTCCATATGATAATAGTTAAATTGTATTATATAAAACTTATAATTAGTTAATGGACTATAAATGAACAACATTTAAATAGGAATGGTTTGTTAGTCATGATACATGTTTCATAATATTTGAATACACCACTAAGTTTAGTGCTTAACGCATCATTTCTTTTGTTACGATGAGTAGGTTGAGTAGGTTGAAGAAGAAGAAGTGAAGAGTAGTCATCTCCAGAAAGGTCCCAACTAGTCCAAATATTTTGAAGGCCCATAATTTGGTATATAAACTTTCCTCTTTATTTGTATATATTTTAGCACTCATATGTAGATAGTTTAGTAACATGTCTAGTATTTTGCTTCGTAACTAGGCACTGTAATGAGTGTATAATATAATGACTATAAATAAATAAATTATATATATTATTATATAATGACTATAAATAAATAAATTATGTATGTTATTATATATAAGGAAGAGCATATGGGTATGTTTTCCTATTATATGCATGTATACTCTATATGTTGTGAACTACGTATGCCGATGTTGGAGTATAGACTGATGATGATATATTGGGAGTGTTGTATTTCGTGCAAGTACTATTTGGGGTAGTGTCTCATTAGCCATTATGCTATCGAATTTTCTACATGATAACTCTAAATAGAGTTAATAACATAATTATGAACTAAAACTAATACAAGTAAGAATGAAAATTAATTGAACCTATATAAATAGAGAACCTTACATAATGTAAAATACGACTAGTATAAGTAGAGTAACATCCTATGGCCGTTGGTGTCTAATATAGGGTGTTACAAGAATTTGATGGGAAACCCTATAATTTTGATATACAATAATATTTGGGAGGCTAAGTTTATCTAGAAAATGCTTTTGACAAGGATAGGGCAATGCTAAGAAAATTAGCGGGACAATTTATATGTCATGAGGGTTATTTGTATAAGAGAATGTTGAATGGGTTACAACTTTGATGTGTAAAAAAAGTAGAAGTGAAAAGGATTTTGAAAGAAATACATGTAGGATGTTGCAAAACTCAGATAAATAGGTTTAGTTTAACCAAGAAGATTATGAGATAAGGGTTATATTTAGTAATAATGGAAACAAATTGTGTGGAATTTGTTAAAAAGTGTCAAAGATGTTAGATGCACGTAGATATGATGTAACACTAAAAGCCACCTATGAATGCTAATTAGCATTTATATATGCTAAATTAGGTTTTTGAATTTCCAAAGTGGGGGAGTAATTATGTGAATGCATGAAATGACTTAATTGATTGAGGTAAAAAGGAACTATGTAAATAAAATTGAAAAAAAAGAGGAAACCTTTCGTTTTATCTCAAGAAATGTATGGTTCTCAAAGGATGAAAGATGTAGAAGGATATGAGGCTTTAATTGTAAGTAGGTAAAAGAAAGGGGACTATAAGAGAATATAGTAAGAGAGTCGGTCCAAAGCAATAAAAAGGGGGGAAAAGAGAGAGCCATTTTTTCTCTATCTTTTCCATTTTCTATTCACAAACTGACACTGATTCACCTACCCTAAATTGATCTTTCCCTTCTTATGCCACAAATGAATTCAAAACACCCCTCTACAATCTAGATAACCAAATTTAAGATAGGAATGACAGTTAGTCACGGATAGTTGATGAGAAGAGTTTGTGAACTCAAGGAAAACAATAGTAAATTGATAATAATCAATTTTGTTGTAGGTTAGGGAAATTGGTAGTTAGAAGCTTTCGAATAGAAGCTGAAATTTAGAGAGCAAGGGAGAGATAGGTCTAAATTGTATAGAACAAGGGAAGGAGCAAATAAGATTTTAGTTGGAAAAAATAATAGAGGCAAAAAATGACTTAAGGGGAATTTCAGTATGAAATTCTGAAGAAATTAAGAGTAATCTAATCTTCAAAATTTAGAATTTGTGGCAGTTTAAAGATAAATTTGAGAGGAAAAGCATTATCAATTATGAATTGGAGGTTTTGAATGGGAAGAGATAGGTGCTATTGAGAGACAGCGGCCCCGAATTAGTCACCATAGGGAATAGCAGCAACAATAACTACTACTGTTACTATCGTTCAACCAGTAAGGGGTGTGACAACAAAATGGGAAGTTAGTTCTGATATTAGAACCAGTCCATTGAGATTGTTATGAGGAAGTAAAGGCATAAAACGGTGATGTATTGGGGGCTGTTGATAGAGTGCAGTGAGCACAGTTTGCAAATTCAAAATTTTTGGGCCTTTTCAAATATTGAACTTTGCTTTAGGTAGCATAATAACGGTTGTAGCTTAATAGTGTTACTATAGTACTTAAGTGGTATAGATGTGATAGTTGTTAAACATGAGTAATTGATGTGGAATAATAGTGGTCCATTAGTACAAGAGGAGGGCCGTGGGTGTTGTTGCATGGTGACTTTCATCGTAACAATAGTAATGAGAGGAAAAGAAACCTTGAAGCCAAGAAATAATAGCAATAGAATTGAGTTACTAGATTTTTACAAGAATGACAACGGACTTAGAGGCATAGAGGAAAGGTAGCATTAAGCGAAAGAGAAAGAAAAAGTTCAGCTATGAGAGTCAAAAGCTAAAGAAATTAATATATGTACCCCGATTTTTTCATCTCCTACGTATTTGATTGGATCTATAATTTATCATCTTTATGTTTTAACTATATTCTAAGGAATAAGTTTAAAATTACATTTGGAATCTTTAATAGGTTAATTATAAATCAAGAAAACTATAAATGTAGCGAATATCCATAAATCGTCTTAATCTGAATCTATGAACATAATATTAAGTATATGTCGAGCATCATAAACAAATTTATTAGTTTAGGATAAATGGCTTAGGAGTATATGTATTTATAGGAATATGAGCCCTTATAGTTAAAAGGCATTTGGAGCTAGGGAAACTTGATATACCCACAAGTTTATATAACTAAGTTTGACTAATTTACTTATGTTGCAAGATAAGTAGGGGACCTTAGTAAGTAACCATAAAATGGGCTAAAGTTGGTTACTTCTAGGTTGGGATATGGCGGGTTGGACATGGACATTTGTGTTATGTTTAAAACAACTAAATTTTGTGAGCTACTCATAATGATTAATTTAGGAAGAGTAAACGAATATACTAATATGGCAATGAATATGGGTTTAACATAAACAAATGAACATTATATATATGTGTGTGTGTGTAATAGGCATCAAAAGACAATCATAAAGTATAGATTCGACATTCATTTATATAAGTATCACAGATTAAATCTATGAAATATAGATTAATGATATACCTGAGTATTAAGGGTAAGTCTGTTAGTTTTTGATAAATAACTTATGAGCATGTATACTATTAGTAAATAGATAGGGGGAGTTATATGTTAGGAACTAAACCTTTGTAATGAATGGCATAATTGAGTCATGGAAATTTTGGTATGCATACAAGCATACATGATTAAACCAATTGGTTTATTTATGATGATGATGTTTCCTTTTGAAGTTGTTTTCTCGATTTAACAGCAAGACAATTAGCCCTAACCTCTTATTTAAGGATTTTGTTATTTTAAGAAGTGTATGCCATTTTACTTAAGTATCTCCTACGTTCCTCAACATAACTTAAATTAGTAAGAGTGACAAAGGCTTGTATACCTTATGGAAAGGTAGGACATCATGCATAAACATAATTGTATTTTGATAATGTACTTGGAAATTTTGAGTTAGACATATGGAGTTAAACATGTAAATTCAATTTCCTAAGAGTATGTGAGAAAAGCTCTTGAATGCAAGAATGTTACCTTCGTATATGTGTTGTACCAACTTGATATTTCTATAAATACTCACAGTATTGTATTGAGCATATGTGTATTTTTGAATACTTACATATAAATAGCATGTTTGTGTTCAATTCAAAGTGTATGTTTTAGATATATTAGCATTTATGTCTTTGCATTTAAGCCTTCATACATGAGTAGTATATTATGTTAAGGTTATAGACCAAATAACTTACTAGTAGCACTAATGACTAAAACACTCTATATGATTATAGATAGCATTCTGAATACCTTAGTTCGATTACATATAAAGCCTATTATTAGTTATTAAAGAATAAACAAAATTATATTAGGCAAATAAAGTAGCAAGACATAGGTAATATTATAGAATAGATAAGAAAGACTGAATACTGTTTTATGAAGTAATAGATTATCTTAGAAAAGACCTACTTACACTTGGAGAAACTAATGCCCTCAGTCACAGGAATAATAGTGAACTAAGTATAACAAGTTAGTTAAATATGAGTTAATAGCAATATAAAGACAAAAGTGTTATGCATATTTCTTAATTCAACTAAAGTTAATAGATTAAATTTAAGATCTAGAGCCTAAGGTAAACCTTATAAAATCTAGGTTAAGGTAGTTTTGGCATACCAAGAAGGATTTTAAGCAAATCTACAACAGTTACAGCTTGGCACGAGTGCCATATGAGCTATTAACAGTTGATTGTGGCGGAGGCCACATATGTTTTTCAGCTTATAGTTTCTTATAGCTTATAGATATTTTTTAGCTCACAATATCGAGGTGGCAAGGCGATGGGTAAGTCCATCCTTGACATAAAATTTTATCTTATAGTTTTTTAGCCCTATTTTTACCCTTCTTCGGGGTGGTTTTAGAAGTGAGTTACCAAAGGCTCTATTTAAAACTAATTATGCTAAATTTAAGATAAATTATTATCAAGTCAAAATAAAGTTAATTGAGAATTAGGAAATGTGTTATAACATGATGCATGCATAAGCTACTAGAATTACAGTCACAAGATATATGAGTTACAATATGATATAGATATATAATGAAACATGAGATATGCCACTAACATGAAATGGACATAAGTTAATAGAATAACTATTAAATAATTCATGAATTATAGCAAGATATAGATATATATGTAACCTTGTAGTATAATTGATCATACAAAATTCTTTTAGTGAAGAGTGACAATCAATTTGTAACAATAGCTAAATGGGTGCATGTTATTAAAACATGAAATATACAGATATGTTCAAGAATTGATGTACGTCTGGGTAAGGCAAGTTATACTTGACAATGTGTATGAGTGGTAATTAGATTGCATATAACTAACATTTTCAAAACATGAAAAGGCTTAATACTAGATTGCAGATAAAATGCATAACCTAAACTATAAAATTTAGTGTACGATATATATTCAAAGTATTAATATAAACATTAGCATAGCTATAGGCACGATTGCCTCTTCACATTAGTTACATTCTCATATACTTATATTAAGTCATGAACAAGATACCTTGAGATATACAAAGGTGTTGATTAAATATAAGTAAAGTACTGATAATGTGATCATTTTATATGTAGGTTATAGGGGCAAAAATGCTGAGGAGGACACAAGACACTGTGCTATGTAGTCTTCCTTAGAATCTAAGCAAATTATGATATTACAGCTAGTTAATAACTTTTATTGTATTTTAGCGCATAAAAAGAAATCATATGTGTGTGGGTATAACATAATGGATTATTTCTTATTGTATAATTATAATTGTATGTCATATCAAGTAGTGAGGCAGATTAGTATGAGGCTTCATGTTCCTATTTTAAATACATGTAGGTGTAATTATGTATAAGTGGATAAGATGGGGTAGGTGAGCCTCTATGCATCACCTCCCTTCTTGGAAGGGAGATTGGTTGTGATTTAGGTTCGTCATAAGGAATGACAAACTTGTTGACATGACATGATGTTATGTGTTATGTGCTTGATATTGTCATAGAGTGTGCATACATGGGTGTGAGATGATATGTAATATGGTTTTGTGTGTGATATGGTGATAATGGATGGTTGAATGGATATGCATTACAAAAGTGTTTCTCTATAGATCAAAAATTTTTAATAGGCCTTCGAACAACCGTGGAATTGCTGAATTTTTGTAGATTTTAAGGTTGTTTAATTCTAAGTGTTTTTCTAAGGTTTGGTTTTAAATAGTTACACTTTTGCAATTTAGCTTGAGGGTTAAACTTCTAGTTATGGTTAGTTTCTTTTAATTAAAATTTTCTTGAAAGATATTTTTTTTAAAACCGTATTTATATTCTAATCATTTACATTGATATTCTTAATGTGCTTTCATATGTATGTTAGTGTACCTAGGCTATAAGATGGTGTAATGTGACACTTGCATACTTAGTTACTAGATAACTAGTATGGGTATTACATATAAAACACCTTCTACTAATAAAACTACACAACTTGACAACTCCTTGGCTCTCTACAGCTTAAGGAATAGATATCATTAAAGAGATAAGGTTAATAGCTTTGAATGGTCATAAATATATTATCATAGCAATTGATTATTTCTCAAAATGGGTAGAAGCTATCTCCTACAATCGAGTGGGGGCAAAATAAATGGCATATTTCATAAAAAACACTTCATTTATAGATATGGGGTTTCACACCACAGTTTTTGACAATAGAGTTCAATTTCAAGGAGCAACTAGAGATCTATTACTAAAGTACAAGATTCTGCATTACATGTCCTTTCCTTATAGACCTCAAGCAAATGGAGTAGAGGAAGTGACAAACAAAAACTTGAAGAGAATCTTAGCAAAGATGACATAAATCTATAGGATTGGGCTAATAAACTACTTTTTGCAATGTCAAAATACAAGACTTCAATCAAAACTTTTATAGGATCTATACCATTCTCTTTAGTGTATGGGTCAAAGGTTGTATTAACTATTGAGATAGAAATTTAGTTATTGAGGGTTTCTTTAGAAGCTAAAGTACCAGAGATAGAGTACATGAATAACAAACATAAGTAATTAGCTCTTTTAGATGAGAAAAGGATACGTGTTTTGCATCACAACTAGATTTATTTAAAGCATATTGCAAGATTCTTTAATAAGAAAGTTAAGCCTTAAATGTTGAAAAAAGGAGACCAAGTGTTGAAATAGTTCAAGATTGTTGTACCCATCTAAGAGGAAAATTTAAGCCTAATTGAAAAGGTCCTTATCTACTTAAGCAATTGCTTTCAAAGGAAGCTCCAAAGATTACTGACTAGGAAGGGAATGAATTTAAGGAACCTATCAACATTGATCAACTAAAGAAGGTTTTCTCTTTTAAAAAAAGCTCACTAGGTTAAAAACCCAAAAAGTGTTGTTTAGGTAAAAATTAGGGAAATGAGAGAAAATAATCAGTTAAAAAACTCGTGAGGGCTAACTGATCATAGACGTACTGTAATAATACAAGTAAACTATTTTTCTATGGTAATATTAAAGGATTCAATGAAGTTTTAATTGCATTTAATAATGATATGGTTATATTCATGATGCACACTCTTAGTGTCATTTTGCTATTTTATATCGCATGAAGTAATAAAAAACAACTAAATTATGCATGGCTATTCTTTAAGTCCTTGATAGTACAAGTTTATTGTATGTTGTACTGTCATTTTGAAGTTACAATTTGATGCTAAAAAAAGCCTACTAGTGTAAAAACTTCCTTTGAGAGTTATATTAGGCAAAAACGGTGCAACCTGCTGGTGCTAAAACTTTTTTTGTGAGGCACGCTAGGCAAAAGTTAAGGCATGACCTACCAATGTGAAAATTGCCTTTAGGGGGTGCCTTATGCAAAAATTAGGGCATAACCTATTAGGGTGAAAACTTTTAGGTTCTTTAGGCAAAAATTAAGGCAAAGAAAATGCTAAAAAAAGGAAAAAGAAGAAGGAAAGTTACGAACTACCCCCCATCATAACAAAAGCTAAGCCATCTTTTCTAAATCCCTAACACATACTAAGTCTAACTCAGATGGTTAAAAAAGGAGCAGACCTTTTAATTTTTACAGCTATTTATCTCTATTCCCATTATCATTAGAGCAGCCTCAGTTGCTTTTTAGATCTTTTCTATTCAACATTGGCTAAACCATTTTCACATCGTTGATAGCTAACCATAGACATTTGAATTATGCATCACATGTATGCATGCTAAATAAATGTTTATGTCGCTTAAATATTATTATATCTTTAATCTTGTAGCTTGAGATAGGAGATGTTTACATTCGAGTGTGTATAGAAAACCTTTGATATATGTAAAAACCCCTCTTTAGGAAAGGTACCAATCACCAAGCTTCTTCTATGATCTTGAGGGCAACCATTAGATCATAAAGCATAAAAAATGCATATAATCAAATTTCAGGGCCTTAACTCGAAGGAGTGAGTAAGTCCCGTGAACTTAGAGGTAATTACCAAAATACAAAGCATTACAAGCACATAAAAAAGGTACACATTCATCATTTTGCCTAATATTAAACACTAACAATGAATATTTGCTCTTGTAAGATATGACAAAAATTTTTCACTTTAAAAAGAGTTAATGCAAGGGGTAAGCTTACTAGCTTTTTGCTATACAGTGCATTGCCTCTTCCTTCAGTGACAAGATTACTAACTTTATGATATAAATATAAGCAGACCAATAAAATAGATATGGGTGCAAAGAGCATAGCCTCCAGCTTTAAACATTTACTTAGAGCATGACCTTAGACAACAACTTAGGGTATAGCTTCAATGACATTAGCAAACAAGCAACCCACTCACCAAATAGGGGAAGCTCTTAGATAAGGTAGTAAAAGTCACACTTACCGAGTAGGGGAAGCTCTCGAATGAAATTGCAGAAGTTGCACTCACTGAGTAGGGGAAGCTCTTGAATAAAATTGTAAAAGTCACACTCACCGAGTAAGGGAAGCTTTCGGACAAAGCCATAGAATTTGCACTCACCAAGTAGGGGAAGCTCTCAGATAAAGCCGTAGAAGTCACACTAACCTAGTGGGTAGAATGCTTGGTCCTAGAGAGTGTTAAAACTTATACCTATCATTTAGGTGGAATTCTCAATTGCAGAGGGGGTTAAAACTCGAAATTTGAATTATTTCAATAGTCCTATTGTGCGGGTGGAACTCTTGATCCCAAAGAGGTTTAAAAACTCAACATTTAGATAATTTCAATAAACACCTACCAAGAAGGTGGAATGCTTAGTCTTAAAAAGGGTTAAAGTTCAACCTACATAGTAGGTGGAATGCTTGGTTTAGAGAGGGTTAAAACTTATAACTCAAATCATTTCAATAACACCTACCTAGCAAGCAAAATACTTGGTCCTAAAGAGGGTTTAAGCTTAACCCCTAATAGGCAAAATGCTTAGTCCTTGTTAAAATTCACAACTCAAATCATCTCAATAAACACCCTAACAAGCATAATGCTTGGTCTTGAAGAGGGTTAAGATTTAACCTACTGAGTCAAGGGAGCTCTCAAAACCAACTCAAAGGTGTAGGTACACATCTTTTCCTTTCTTTTAAAATTTGATGCAACTTGATGTACATAGTTTTCAAGCCCTATCAAAGTGGGGCCAATTATAGACATAAGAGTCAGAGAGGTTTCCTAGTTTAGAGGGTTTCCAATGATGAAACTCACAGATATTGGATATTTCTCGAAATGTGTGGCTCACAAACTAAGCAAAATACCTTGAAAATAGATCTTGAAACTACCTTCATCCCATAATGTCTATGCTGACCTCTTTTCATAAGGATTAAGGTTTAAATGGACCTTCTTATGCAGAAGTCATTTATGTACATACAGACTTTTTCTCATGAGGAATAAGTTTATGTAGATCTATACTCTAGTCCATGTGTTCTCTACGGGGACCACGAATTACATTAGATAGATTATAAAAGAAAACTTTTTAGAGGACTTTTTGGGATTTTTGAAAAAAAAAAAAGAAAAAAACCAATTACACTTGGCACTCTTCTCCTTCCTCATCCTAACTAAAAACCTTTGCTAAACCCAAACCTCTATTAATAATCCTTGAAGAACTTGAAGAAACCTCGATTATTGCCTGGTTTTGAGATGGTAAAACCTTACAAAGCTTGAGAGGATCCTCATTTTAAGGTAAATACCTGAGAAAACCCTTATAAAGGACTTTTCTCTATTTCTTTGATTTCCTTTTTATTATTTGTGTTTTACTCTTTTCTTGAACTTTCTTTTTTCTTTTGAGTTATATAACCCTTAATGAAAATAAAGTGTCAAAAGACCTATTTTGATGGGTTTACTCCATTGGAGAGGAGAGACCTCTGCTTTTTTGCCCTTTTCTTTCCATTTTATTAAACTATTTTTTGCTATTTGTTTGACAGAAAGTTTGCACAAACCTTTTTTTATGAGGAATCTAGCCTGTGCAGATCTATATTCCTATATAAACCGTCTTTCTTTGCTCTATACAAGCCTATATTAGACATTTATGTTTAAATTCGTTTCTTTTGTTTGCATTTCTTACATTGGATTTAGGATCCTTAATGAAAATGAGATGTAACAAGGCCCATTTTATTAGGTCCACCCTATTAGAGAGGAGAAACCATTTCTATGTTCTTTTCATCTTTATGGCTTTATTATTTAATTATTATTAATCGCTATTATTCTATTTTGTTCTCATACATACATCTTCCTTGTTATACTATGTTTCTATTGTTTGTGAAAATATGGGATAGCTGCTTTATTTTACCTTTCAGGGTATAACGGTAAGTCTGCGTGAATCTTTCCCATCAGAGAATTTATGTCTATATGAACTTATACTCATACCTATAGCATTTCTTATGAGGTCTGTTTAGACCTATATTCTATGACAGCTCTCTATGTGGCTTGCTTTACTTGTGTGATTTTATGGCATCAGCAAGTCCACGTGGATTATGTTTGTGCATGCTTTTAAGGTCTGTGCGAACCTATGCCTGTTTGAGAAGATTTGTTTATTTTTCTTATATTTTATATCTGTTCTATACTTAATAGTGTTATCACTTTTTTAGATTTATTTATAGTAGGATTTTCAATTATAATTGTTTTAAATATTTCCATATATAATTCCATGCATATTGTAATAGGTAGATTAAAGTTATTTTTTATCCGATTAAATAACCAAAGTCATAATAAAATATTTTATAGAAATAAGGGCTTTGTTACATAAAAATCAGAGTTTTGGGACCAAAGTTTCTCTATGTCTAAAATTATTTTAATTTGGTAAAATAAGAGGTTTTCAATAAATGAATATTTTAACTTAGATTCCTTTGAGGTCTAAAGTTGTCTCACCAAAGTTTGCAAAATAGAATGAGTAAAAGTTTTAAATAATAAAGGGATTTCATATAAAATGTTTTAATTAACAAAAGTTTTGGAACCAATGTTTCAATAACAAAAAAGGTTATATTTGAATAAGAGTAAATTGTTTTTTTACTAATAAAAATAATTTTGGAACCAAAGTTCCATAATCCCCTAAGAAAAAATGATTTTATTAAAAAAAGAATTAACACTATTTAATAAGGCATTTTAGGAACCAACGTTCTACCTTTCCAATAAAATGATTTTGGGATCAATATCCTTAGTTTTATAAATTGACTCAATTTCATGTATGTTAGATATTTCTAATTTATATTTTGATGTATATTGCTTTAACTTTAATCGCTTTTGATATGCAAGCGTGTTTACATTAATCACAACAATCGCATGCTTGAGGGATTTGATAAAAAATTAGAACCATCAAGATGAAAACTAGTATTATATAGTGGGCATGAATAATAGGGATTTCTTAAACCTAGAACCTTTTTGGTTTATTTCCTGGATTAACCATCTAGGTGGAAACTCACACTCACCACTTGATAAACCGCCTTGTGGGGAACACTTAAGTTCTCGTCCTCATCACAGTCAAGGTACCTCTAATATGATTCGACATCTTCTATCATTAAGAATATTTTCTCACATTTGCAAAATATTTACAACTTTGCATAAATGTCTTTATATTTCTTAACATTTTTTTATCAAATCCAGTCATTATTTTTAATTTAGTTTTTTAACTAATAAAGAACAATTCATGCTTCACATATAGTAATTCCATGAATAACTTGACCTCTTTTAACTTGAAGATTATTTTTTTTTTACATCCACAAACTATTTATACAAATGTTTTCATTTCATTTTTGTTTTACTAAACTGCATATTTAGCTTAGCAATTTTATTTCTTTAAATCCTTGTTGTGACTGTTCAAGTTCACCATTAAGGTAATTCTACTTTTAATTTCATTATATTTGACAAGAGTGTTAACAATATAATCTAGCTTAATTTATTCCTATCAAATCCATATAACAATTCAATGAAAAGCTAATTGTGTTAAGAATATCAAACACTATGGTTAAATTCTGAATCTTTTCTAACCTTGCAAAGATTAATGCGAGACTCGAAGGTAGAGAATGGAACCATCAATCGGAACCACATGATTCTACCCTAAAGGCCAATCATGAGGTCTGATTGCTTTAAACATCTCAAGAAGATTAAAGTATATCATAGTTTAACCACAATGGCTAATCATGTCGAGTTTAAGAAAAAAATTGAACCTTTATATTGCCCTATCTCCTTCTTACACTTTACACAACTACATTTTTTTATGTGTCTTTTACTATGATTCAGCCCTAGTGGTTAATAAAACATTAGGAGTTTGCATCATAAGTATAATTTAGCTATATTCAACTGTAAAACATATATATCCAGCCTTATTTAGCTAATAGTTAATCGAATGAGAATTTAAAGGTAAATATTTCTTATTCAGTTACTTTGACATGCATTAATATTTTGCATTTCACAGCACATACCAAAATGGGAGCAACTATAAGCACCTTAGTTTTAGGTTTATGATGATAACCAGAGATAGGCATAAGCAGCAAGATTAAGCACTTAGAATTATGGTCTATACTGATTGTAAAGGTATTTAATCTATATGGACTAGTGCACTACATCTGCACAGATTAGCCAATAGCCAACCTAAAGTATGAAAGCCCATGGCTTATGGTCTGCATAGACCTCTTTCCTCAAACTCTAGTTTACACAAAACTAACTCTAAAAAGCTTTCAGAATAATGCTTTCCTATTAGATTTTTGATTTCTAACTGATGATGATTTCCTATTTTGCTGAATGAAAATGCCTCATGGGAACCCTACAATTAATAGAAAATTGAAGGAATTTCTACTATAGAAGATTTTTTACGAGTATGAGCCTTCACTAAATCTTTTATCTTTCTTCCAAATACAACTTTAGTCTTGTTACTTAGAGTTCAATTAGTAGGTAAGCTCTAAGGTCTTAACTTTTATCTCTTTATTCTTCAATTTTTTTTAGTTACTGATGATCTCTAAGGACTAATTAGTTATACAAGGTGGCTTTCTATAATCCCCATGCATATTATAAGAGTAGGTGATAATGTCATGTATTTTATTACATAATCTAATCACTTTTAAACTTGATTCAATATTTTATTTCCTAATTGGAGTCTGCACAGACCTCTTCCTGTAAGGAATCCAGTCTATGTGAACCTATTGTCCGAGGCATGTTAATTTGTTTTAGTCTGTATGGATTTATTTGTGATTATAGTATTATGTCATAAAGATCATATGTTATTTTGATTGTTATTTATTAGTTATTAGTTATAAATCATGTTAGTTTAGCTCATAATCATGACTATTGTATGTCATACGAATGTATTGATACTAATCATATCATGTTAATCTAATTCTAATTATTTTGATCATTGATATGCATGTAAAACTATTCTGGATTGCATGATTCATTGTTAGGTCACTTTACAATTAATAAATGACTAACTTTATGGATGTATATTTTGTATATTTATACTTTATTTATTTTGTATGATTTCAATTCTTGCAATTTACTTTTCCTTATGTGCTAAGGTGACATGGATGGTTTATATTATTTTTACTTACTTGCATGCTAAAAGATTGATAAAAATTCAATTATAAAAGAGGTATATTATTAGGGTATAAATAAAATTTGATTCCAAACCTTTTTTGGGCAAAAGAGTAAGTTTTAGTGTAGAGCCAAGTGGTGACTCCAACATATTTGCCTCGTCCCTCTAAACTTATGATTTGATTGATTGACCTAGTGAGATTTATCATGTATTAATCAAAGGAGGAATCTCAAGGGCAACCATGGTAAACAGAGGATTTTTAAGCTTTATGATTAAAAGGATTTTAAGATTTATGATTGAGATGAATCCTTTCCTCTTTGCACTTTTGGATAAAGGGTTTTAAATGAGATGGATTTTTATTAGAGCTTGCCAATGATACTCAAATTTTTTTAATATGAAAAATGCCATGTGATAAAGAAATTAGGTGTTGTTTAAGAGATGTTTGTAATAAATGAGATCCCTTAGGCCTTTAGCTTTAAGGAAAATAAGGGGGTAATTAGGAACTGGTCCAATTCTATCCTCCTTTCTTAGGTGTTCGATTGGACTTGGTTGTACCTAGACCTTTTTTTTATTTTCTTTTCCTCTTTTCTTTTTCTCTTTTTTTGTTTTTTTAATTTCTCCTCACTTTTAAGGATGCTTCTCATGCATTACAATAAAGATCAAGTTTTGTGCTTTAAAACCAACTGTAGAAATCTTAAGCCATTCTTTAAAGCATTTTGAATTATATGCCTTAGTTCAGTGGATTAAATTGATACTTTTATTAGTGTCCCTTTTTGTTTTTATTTTGTTTTTTAATGTCTTAACTCATTTTTAAGGGTACCATGTTATGCAATTAATTTATTGATAAAGAAAATGCTCATGAGCAAAGACCGAATAAATGTGATAAAACAAAATTCAATTTATTAAGTTTAAAAATAACATTAAAGAAATAAGCAAAACAATTAGTCTTTAATGTTGGACTTGTTTGTATAATCATAATGAGAAGTTTGTCTGTAGCTTACTTTAGTATCAATAGCGACATCTTTCAAGGTTTCCTATATGTGAATTCCTTTTCCTATCAATTTACTTCTCAATAAGAGTTCATATTTCTAATAAGTAACTTGATTTGGTCAAAATCATCCAGATTGGATCTCATCTGGACAATCTTACCTACTATCTATCTTGATAGTTTGAGAATGATTCATTAGGTTATCCTTTGATCAATTGCAAATCCTTTAGTGTAACCTATATGTTGGCATTATTGGTATATTGCCAATTAAAAATGTGAGACAAGCCCAACCAATCTTCCTTGACATGCCTTTCTAAACTATAATACTAGTCCAAGGTTTGACCAGTTAAGGACAAATAAAACATGTTAATAATATGCTCATCAAACGAGCTAGTAGATCTCATGGCTATGTCATATTATTTTAGGTTAGTTCAAGGATTGCTAATACCATTGAACATAATGAGATTAGGCATCTTGAACTTATAAGGCATGGCTTTGTTAGGTGTAATGTCTTTGCCCTCTATTCGCTTCTATAATAAGAATATTAATTATTTATTTAACTTCTGAAGGTTGGGTCTTCTTTAATAGTAGATGTCTTCCTTAAAGTCTTTATAAGAGTCTTTTGTTTGGTTTTAGTCCCAACCATCTCTTT
This sequence comes from Hura crepitans, assembly GCA_948208565.1. NCBI lineage: Eukaryota > Viridiplantae > Streptophyta > Magnoliopsida > Malpighiales > Euphorbiaceae > Hura > Hura crepitans. The sequence goes on from CANXYI010203362.1 coordinate 31,345, forward strand.
TAGCAATGTTTCACAACCTTCACCATTCTCTATTCAAAGGATGCTAACTCAACATTCATCATGTTTATAGCCATAAGTTAGTTTTCATCCTGTGTTTTAGGTTTAGTTGTCATTTTAAGGATGAAAGTCTTTGTGAAGGCTAATAGGTTAAGTCTTTTGCCTTAGAGAGTTAGAGTAAAAGGTGATCTATAATGGCTACACAAATAAGTAGTTAATATGATGCATGGTTATTACTTTTATAGGATATGTGATATATACACGATATGTGCTATGATGCATGGTAATGCATAAATGTATTATCTATATATGCTTAAGTGATATGAATACCTCTAATTATGTATGTTATATATGCATGACCAATGCATGAATAATGTATGATACATGAAAATTCTTAGAAGCATGATGTACCAAAGCCTAGGTTAGATACTATAGGATATGAAAAATGATTCTAATGATGCATGTTGTGTATACGTGATAGAGATGTGCATGATTCTAAATATAAAAGATGATGAATGGTAATGCACAAATGTGAAATTTACGCATGTATGGGCAATAAAAGAAGCTTTTTATAAGATATGAGCTTAAAATACACCTACAAGTTATATGTTATGCATGATTATTCTATGGGTGGAGATAATGGATAAAAATGATGCATGATGGATAAAAATGATGCATGATTTAAAGTACAAAATGATAATGCATAGGTACATGATATACAAAGACAAACATAAGAAATAAGCCTTCCAACCTTATCACTCCCACACCTTTGGTCTTAGTAATCTTTCTTAGGTGGGATTACCTACATACCAATAGGGATACATAGGTTTAAATATTGACCAAATAAATTTTGGCCAATCTTTTTGTATTTAAATTACATGTAAGAGTGATAGCCTAAAGCGTTGTACTATGTTTAGGTTTTATTGAAATTAAATTAAGTTAAACCCATTCCAAATAAAATGCCATCCTATTTTGAACAAGTCAAGCATGGTTTAATGCTATAGATCCATATCACATTCAAGATGCATTCATATGATTGTTATGGTCATATAACCTGGGGAAATTGCTAAGGTTATACATTGGCTATGGTTTTGTCTAAAAGGCTTAGGGCTCTTACAAGTAGTGGTCCCTCTCAATAGGTCTTCCTAATCAAGGGTAAAGTGATCAATTAGTTCCTTGTTTAATAGTCCTGAAGGTATAAAGCTTGTGAGTGATTGATATGGTAGGAATGCCTAAATTTGTGTGAAAAAATGGGTTCATGTGTCGTAAAACCATACAAGGTAATAGGGACACAGTTAATAAAAATGTAATGCATAGGACTAATAAAAATTAGAATAATAAAAGCTATATTAATTAGGCACATTCATATTCAATTCTCAATCCCAGTAGAATTGCCACTGTAGTGGGACGAAAGGGTTTATAGAGTCACCATCAGGTTTACATCGAGAAAGACCTACTAATTTTTCACCCATAAAGAGTTCAAAATTAATATCCCCTTTATACCCTTTTAATATTCCTTTTAAATTCGAGAGTTTATCAATTTTTTATCACACAAATCATCATTAAATTAAAACATCCACTCTACCTTTACAATTACTAAATAGAAAATAAATTACATAAACAAACAAGCAAATAAATAAATAAAATCACACACAAAATAAATAGAAATAATCTAAAGGCCATCCATAAAATAGGTCATTCATTATGTTGTTTTTAGCCTGAAAATTGACTTAGGATTCTCTAAGGAAATTAAGATCAATACCCAACCCAAATTGGAGATTGGCCTTATTAAAATACATATTTAGGTTAATTTTTATATTGATGTTATATTAATTTTAGTATGAAAAACATTTTAAGTAATCTACCTATTAGAAAATGACCCAAAAGTAAAACAATCTAACATTACAGCACATAAAAATAAGGAATTAAAAGCCTAAAAATATAATAAGAAAATAGAATGGAATATAACATAATTATCTCGGCTCATAGTTTGTGTAAATTCCAGAGCACACAGTTCTATTCTATGCAGCCTTATACTGCTATGTTTAGATCTTATACTACACTACTTCAACAAAATGACTAGAAAATAGTACATGGTTTGTGCAAACACCATCAATATCTATGTCGACCTAAATATACATGATAAATATAGAATTTTATAAATTGACAAAATATCATGTATTAGATGTAACAACATGCTTGCACACTTTATATGAAAAATAATTAATAAACAGGCTCAATAGGTTATATTTGCACGGATTATCTCACCCAATAAGGGTGGTTTATGTGGACTTAATTTGTTAGTCAAAAAATGAAATTCAACCCAAAATAGTTACATAATGATTATTAACCAATGATTAATTAAAAAATTTTATAATTAAATAGATTTACTTTTGCAATTAAGATTGAGATCACCTAATCAATGTAATTGCTTAATTGGAGATCCTTAACTATTATGTATAAATAAAAATAATGTTTAGGCCTCCGAACTTACCTATTAAAAGCTTTAAATGGTAGACTAAAAGCTTCAGTTTTAAAGAATAATGAATTTTAGTGAGAGTTAAGACTTGCAAATAAGCTCTCCAATTAGGGTTCTGCTAAAATACCAATAAGATCCTTGACAAGTCTAGAAGATATATATATATCTATATATATATATATATATATATATATATATATATATCTATCTAGATATAGTGTGTGTGTGTGGGGGGTGTGGGGGGTGTGTATTGGGTGGGT
>CANXYI010203425.1:0-11054 GCA_948208565.1 Hura crepitans
GACTGCTTCTAACACTTAGACCTTTGATGAATTTTAATGTAGTCATGGGAGCTCCTTTTGCTTCCATTCTTTTTCTAAAAATTCCTTAACACCTAAGAGGAATTTTTTTTTGTGATAGTTCCTCAAAATAGCAAGGAAAAAAGGTTGAAAAGGGAAAAGAGCTTGACTAGCTGCTGTCGTCAATTCTTGTAGCCAGTCAAAGGGAAAATCCTCCTCTTTTATGAGTAGATTTTTCAACTTGTCATAGGTCCTAGGTAAGTTGGCAAGCATATGGGTTGGGTCTATAGCCACTTGAAGCATCTCAAAACGGCTTGATTTTTGCCAAACTTTGAGAATTCAATAAAATTCACAAAGACCTCAAAAAATTACATTATTTATTTTAAAATTCATATTTTAATCCCCTCTATATGCTTGTAAATTTTTATTGCCAAAGTCCATCGATATGATAGTTTTTAGATTGCCTTAATTTGCATGCCAACCTCAAAAATTATGACAATTTGCAAATGACCTCAGAATTCAAAAATTCTTTTGCTAATGGATTCAATGGAATTTTTGAGCTTCAAGGTCTAATATTTTTGGGTCTGTCTAAGCACATCTCGAGTCATTCCCGGTTCGATTGAATTTTATTACTTAGATCAATAGCCTATAGTTTGAAATGAATTATTGGTTCTGTTAAATTTTTAAATTTTACCTTTTTCATCAGTTTAAAGCCCCGCAAAGCTTCATGACTAGTGTAGCTACCTCAATTTATGTGCACATGACCTAACACCCTAGGCACACTTCCTAGACCCAGTGGCACCATTTATAGAGCCTCAGAACATGGGCATTACACTTATATCCATATTATTACATCATAAGATTTTGATGAATGCGTAAAGCACCTAGCAATTTATTTTTAGACCATTCAGCCATCTCATAAGCTCATTGTGCATTATGGTGTTTCCCCACTATCATATGCCATCCATATCATTATTTCATAATTCATATATCAACTCCCACATTAGATCATTCGGCCATATCATAATTTCATCACGCATTATGGCATTTCACAACTACCACATGTCATCTACATCATCATATCATCTTTTTCATGCTAATAGTTCATATATATGTTCAAATAGGTTTTGTTTATATTACACATGTCATTATATATTCATATAATCATTCATTTATATGGTCATGCATTATTCATAACATATATAATAGGCAACATACACATAACTATATGCCATAGGCTATTCAGCTATTAAGCCTCCATGCACTCATATGCCTCATTTAATTATAGTATACACCTTATCTTATATCAATATATACACATACATCATCACATCATGCAAATGCTTTATCTAAGATAGCATAAGAAACTTTAGGCTTCAACTCGAACATACTCAAAATCATACACCGTTACAACATCTTATAATGCTACATGAAAGACATTAACAAAATGATCCTATACTATGCACCTTTCCATTGCATTTAATTATAAGGAACATAAGGATCTATTCGTGCATTATTAATTTCTTAGTATCAAGCATCATAATTAATCATTCAACTCATTGCCATATTATGACGTCTCATCAATCCATAATATGCTCATAATTGCCTTAAACACATTATGGCTATTACGCTAGATGATTCGGCCAAGCCATCAAGAATTGCTTAACCATACATGCTTTCTCATTCCACACATCAACACAATTTCTCATGACCAAAAGCATATATATTATCATGTATTATCCATATCATGCTTGGTATTAAACACACATATACATGAATTCATCATAAGCCATAACCTTATTCATGCATCATAAATTCATATCTTTCCATAATATGGCTCATCTTATGTTTTTATGATCACATATTCAAACTCATGCATAAATCATCCTTTTTATACATCATTTGGCAATATTCACATACATACATACATCTAGGCCATTCAGCCATGGCATCTTATTGCATGCTGCATACATTCTTATTCACATCCAAATCTTAATATGTGTTTTCATGATCATTAACATTCATAGCATTATTTACCATTTGTCATATGCCATAAATAAAGCAAAACACATGCATATAAACATCAAATGGCCATTTAGCCATCATGTTACATACCTCTACATATATCCTCTTAACATGATAAATGCATACTCATAAGTTTATCTATGCAATTATATCCTTATATTTGCATACCACATAACTAGCATACATACTTATAACATAGGTGCATTTACATGCATTATGAACATAACACATTTCATATCTTATCTCATCCTACCTCATTCATGCATACCACATATAAGCACATAACATGCCTATCATGCATTTTTAAGACATACCTACCCATGCATACCATTTTGCCTCAACTAGCCATACATGCATCATCAAGGAATTTGATCATTTTAACCTCATAATTTAGATTAACATGCATCCAGTATATCATACATCAAGGTTGTATACTCTAACATGCATAATACATCAATTAAATATAAATGCTCACAATTTACATCACACACATGCATTACGAACATAATGTCCTAACTCACTTCCTCAAGTATTCCCACCAAATAACATGTTCCATCATACTTCTAGCATGTGTGTAAACTTATTTTAATCTAATTACATCCATACTTAGCCTTACACACTTAATTATACACCATTTACATCATATTACACATATTTGTATTATAATCATAATATGACTTCTACATCATTTCCTTGCATTTAAAACATTTTAATCACGTCATCATGCATCTCATTTACCATTTAACATAATCAAATTCATTAATTCACATAAAAGAGCATTTTACACATAATTACTCACATTGACATATTATGTATTTTTAGGGCATTTATCAATTAAGCTCAATTTAACTTGATTATACATACTATAAGGGACACACTTACCTTACTAAGCTTAATACTTAATAATAGCATCTCAAGCCTTCAATTCCCTTTTTTGCCTTAGTTTTTTCTTTTTCCTCTTTAAGCATAAACCTTATTTATAATAAACAAATTCACAATAATTAAAACATGCCTCTAATAATTAAATCAACTTTATAAAACTCTTATTGGCATCTTAAAAACACCCCAAAAATTATAAAACTCTATAAATAAACATTTTCTCAAAACATGGTTACTATTCATCCCATAACTTTTAAAAATTTAAAATAAATCATATAGGCATCTATACTAGAATCTAACTTGATAAATGGGTTCTTGGACACTCATAGAACCCTAAAGAAATACTAGATCGAAGAAATCTTGCTTCCTTTAAAATTGGGTTCCTATTCACCCATTTAATCTTCCTCACAAGTCCACCATTATTTCCTTATTTTCTAGCTTTTATGGGGTTTTAAGGATTTTATAGCTATTAATTAAGGGTTTAAAAGTGAGCAATTAGGGCTTCATTAGAGGATGAATAAGAAGAAAATGGTGGAGGGAAAAGTGAGAAAATGTCAGCTAGAAAAAGAAGAAAGAACATATTTTTGCACTATTTACACTTGACTAAAAAGTCAAGTTAGCTTTTATAGGAAAATGTAGCTTTTTCCCTCTTTAACGAAATGGTCCCTAACTTTCTCTCTATTATCCCGAAACTCCTTAAACTTTCATCTTTGTATCCTTTTAATCCCTTATCTTTATTTTTGTCACTTTTAACCTTTTTAATGACCTTATTTCCTTTCTAAACTTTACCTAAAGATGTCTCACAATTAATGCCATCATTTTGTAATATCAGTATGAGTCAAATCCTGAGAGAAAACTATTCATTATTGAGAGATACTATTCTTGTACATGTTTTGTTATCATTCATTTTTTATTTCAATGTCATCATATTTTTACCAAACTATAACCATATATTGTTTCCCATATAAACTTTTGATTAACAAGGTTAAAAACACTATTCCCATACCTAATGTCACTAATCAAGACTTTATGATTCACTATTCATAGTCTTGCACATTATCACTTGTTAGACTTTCAAACCTCCTTATTTACATACCAAATTATACCTATAACATACTTATAACTTTACCTTTTTACCAGTAGGAAATTCTTAATCATGTCCCAAAAGTCACTATTATTGACTCCCGGGCATTACTATTCATTGTGCAAAATTTTTAGGCATTACATTTCTTCCCCTCTTAGAAGAATTTCATCCTTAAAATTCCTAAGTAATTTGTTATGCTTGCACACCAACAAAATATATATACTCTGCTAGTTAGAGTCTCATGTTCTATACAAGCTTTTCTTTATCGCTTATTTAATGCGTAACAACTTTTCTTATCATTTGTTACTTAAACTTATTCTCCTTTTTTAATCATTCCTCATATCTTCTATTCATACTTTTATCACTTCCTCTCTTAAGATTTTCATAGGGGTTCATAACACATACATGCTTAGTTTTTTAAAATTCCTTTTTATACATTGATCATATGGTACATTAGTAACCACTTATCTATTTTTATCTCATAAAGAAAGACCACCATGCTTCTATTGTGCCCCTCTAATCCATACGTTGTTACCAACCTATCTCTTGTTCAAAAAGCCAACATGATAACTCTTGATTAATGTTAGCACTATATATAACAAATTCCATTTATCTTTTAGAGTTCACCTTCTTCTATAACTCATAATATCCTTTTCTAACATACTTTGATCATATTTACTTTAATCCAATCTTATTTCATTCACTTGTATATGTTTATCCTATCAATTTCCCACTCGATTTAGGCAAAACATGTATATATAATATATATGCTATGGTTATGCATATATGATAATCTAAATGATGACAATGATGCAATGCAATAATGTATGCTTTTATGTTTATGCTTAATGATATGATGCATAACCTAGCCCAATGTCTCATAATCAGTCATCAAAAGGTCTTAAATCGTAAGGGAATTGATAGGTACACTGGGAGCATTAACTCTAAAAATCTTTAATTACTTTGTCATTATATATATTACATTCACTTTTCTTTTAACCTTTTCTAACTAATACTTAATAAGTTCTCTTTAATTCTATAATCATCATGTTGTTCCCATTTATACTACTTATATCTCTTTTCTTAACATGATTTTATTCTTATTATATCTATATTAGCAAACCTTAAACCATAGTCTAAGAATCTTATGACATTCCTTTTTGTAGTCTTTACTTCTTTTTAAGGTTACACAAATTAGATGTATCTATGTCCTCTCTGATATTAGAAACTAATTGGTCTACCTTGTCATTATATGGTTCACCTTATATAACTTCAATTCTTTGGCACTCTTGTATTCTTTATTCTTTTTCTTACTCTGAGGAATGCCTAAATTAGAGCTCTAATACCAGGAAGTGTGACACCCCTTCTTGAACTGATCACCGAACTCAAATAACGAATGACACATAAAACCATTATCTATGTTATTACTTATCCAGTTTACTTAAAATCTTTTTCCTTTTTAAACAACTACACATCATCTTATCATACAACTTATAAAAACCAGTCTTATAGAAAACATATCTAATGTATACTAATGGTAAGACACCCTTTTCCTAATCTAGTCATTGACCAATCACCGAATATGACTAAGGAGTGCACACATAACATGCTATATGGTCTCAACTCATTTAACATTGATTATAAGCATATTATCATACATGCTTTAAACAACACAATGTGAGTTTTCAAAAATTAAGTTACATATTCAAATTTGAGAATCCTCGTGCTAAAATTTTGGTAGCATAATGGCTATACCAAGCACTATCCAAAAATTTTAATAGTAACCCATAATTAAGAAAAACACTTCTAAAAACATTTCTTAACAATTCCCTAACTCCATGATCCTTCTGATCACTCTATAAACATCATCATCACAAGCATCAGTCTCAACCTTAAGAAGAGACATCATACAAGCATAAACTATTTTATAAAGTTTAAATATAGTTATAAAACCATTAACAGATTTATAGTTATAGTACAACATGGTTTAGACCTATAACTTAATACATACAACATAAGAGCTTCTTCTACTATCTATACATTTCATAATTAGCTATTTATAGCAAAATTATACACTTATCGGTAGTCGTGGTGTCCCCAGGCTCAGCTTAAGTGTCCTACTTACCTTTTTTGCACAAGTAAAAATGATGCGTTAAGCAAATAACTTAGTGGTGAAATTGAATTAACTCATGCAATACAACCACTTCATTATCATGCAATAGCATTTTCTTACTTGAAAAAGTATGTACAAGTCATAATATATAAAATGTTAGACATAACATACATAAGCTAAGAGTCATGCTAAAATGGTATAAGTCACATAATAACATGAAAAACACAGTTCACGTACAAATTTAATCATTATATGACCAAGAAAATGTCCATTATTAAAATTTCCAATAAGATCTTGATTATATTGCCCATATGACAAAAACACATATCTTATGGATAACAGGGGTGGACGGCCAATACTACTCTATAAACCTAAAGGTCCATCTACCAATGTGAATTTGAAGATTAAATATAGTAAGAAACCTGTAAGTCAAGCATGACATAGGTCTATGACCAAGCATGACATAAGTCTATGACCAAAACATAGCATTATAGTTATTACAACTATTTATAAACCTAAAGTTTATCTACCAACATAGATTCAAAGATAAAAAATATATAGTCCTTTGGGTTAAACTAAAAGTGGACTTATAGACAAAAAACATGAAAGCACTATAGTGCCATAGCAGCTGCTACAATACCTTAAGTTGATCGGTCAACCTATCTGTCTAGGTTGTTATGCATATAGGCTATTAACATATTTATTTTTAGTTTTACCAATTTAAGTAAGCTTAAAATGGCTTTTAATCATGGTAAGGTCAACACATAACCATACAAGGTAATTTATCATTTTTAGCATTAATTATAAGTATACACATCATGTTCATGAAAACCACATTCAAAAATCCATATTTATATATACATAGCCATAACATGCTTAAAATCACATTACCAATAGTCAATTTCCATCTCATGATCAATAATGAGTAATTGACCATACATATCCACTTTATGCTTAATTCGAAGCATTTACAAAATTGGTTTGCCCATTAATTCCATTTGGCCACTAAGCCTCAAACACAAACCATAATCCATATCTTTACATTATACCTTAGGCTTAAATGCTCATAAGGCCACATTCATCCTCATTACATGCATATATCTTGAACTTTGTAACATCAAAATACTTGAAATTCTCATGTCCATTCAACATATGCATTCATTCATAAACATGTAACATAACTAATATACAATACTCAAACATTCACCCTAGTTCATTTGGCCACCCATACCAAGTAAGAAACCATAGCTCCTATAATTGCCATAATGCACTCTTTTTACATTTAACATGTCATTTAATGAGTGTATGGTTCATTTCCATATTTAACACATTTATAATGCATAAAATCCTTTTTCTAAGTCCATATGCTTCTTCAATCTTAATTATTTAATAATTATGCATCCAACCTATCTTTAACCATAATTAAAACCATTTATGTTAAATGTAGCATAACATATACATAAATCATGACGTAAGATGGCCATTCGGCATTAGGGCTTTAACACGCCAAAATAACATGCTTTAATCATATAACACCACATATGACTTAATTTTACGCTAAACAATACTAATCCACATCCTAACATGTACAAATAACCATATACACCATTATGCCTAAATAGGGTCATTCGACTATAATAGCCATATCTCCCATACATGAATTTTTCATCATGCCAAACACATTTAAAGCATTAAATAAGCACATTTAATCATCTTACATTACAGTTAACACATTTATACTCATAAATTTTCATTACATAGCATTAATCATTCACTTACATACATATACATTTTATAGAAATTTAAGGCATATTTAAATTTACATAATTTAATTCAATTTCAAATACCAAGATGATTATCATGCAACCCTGAGGACTACCTAAAATTCACCATTCCTTTATCGTAAGATTTATTGATTTTCTCAACTGCCTATTATAGATTTGATTTGTAAAAATTCAAAATAAATCATACGGGCATAAAAAATTAAAAACAACCACACATATTGATTCTTAGACACCCTAAGAACATGGTAAAAATATCAAGTTTTGAAAATTGTTACATAAACTAAAAGAGGGCACTATTTATGGATATGAAAATTAAGCCAAATCTCTTTGTTTTCTTCCAAATTTTCACTTCCAATATGCTCTAGAGGTCGTAGAGGCACTAAGAATCATTTTAATTAGACCAAATGGAGCTTAACATAAAGAATTAAGAAGCAAACATGGGGGAAGAGATGGGTTAAAGCCGTCAGTTTAAATAGGAGAGAAGGGGAGGAGATGAAAAGGAAATGTTGACTAAATTTATAAAGTTTGACCCTTTTTTATAGTTTTTTGAAAATTAAAATTTCCCATTTATCTCTTCTCTTTCTTCCCTTTTTCCTTCCCTTTTAAGCTCAATTAGATCTCAATTAAACATTCAAAAATTCACATAATTTAGGCCTTACAACCTCTAAAAATTAAATCTCAAAAAAAGAGAAAAATCAAATTAAATTGCCACTTTTATGTTACCTAATTTTTAAATAAAATAATTTCCAACCTCTAAAAATTCCAATTCTAACACCAACAAGCTAATTAAAATTTTTAAGTACTAGGTCATATAAATTCCAATATTTTTTTAGCAACTTTTTAAATATTTTATTATTTAACTTTGCTTTGGTCACTATTCACGTGACATTATTGTAAAAACTTAGAATTTTCAACTAACCAAATGACTTCTAACTTTTTTCAAACTTTGCCCAAAATTATTTTATTATTAATACTTCTATTCGGTAGCTTTAGAGTGTTTTGAGACTTAAGAATACTATTCATCCAGAGATAGTACTATTTATAAAAGTCAGGATTTTCAGGTTATTACATTGCTTTTCCTCTTAAAAAAATGCCATCCTCAACTTATCAGACCATATGAGATTATAGAGTGTATGGGTTAGTAGCTTATCGGCTAGCATTACTACAAGAATTATAATAGATACATGATGTTTTTCATGTCTCAATGCTAAGGAGATATTGATTAGATCCAATACATGTGATAGCAGTAGAAGAGGTGTAAGTATAGCCAAACTTGAGTTATGATGAAGAACCAACACAGATACTGGCAAGGGAGGTTAAGAAGATGAGAAACAAAACCATATCATTGGTGAAAGTGTTATGGAAGCACCACAATATAAAAGAGGCAATGTGGGAGAGCAAGGAACATATGTAGGCTCAACATCCATAGCTCTTTGCTCCAAGTAATTTCAAGGACAAAATTTATTTAAGAGGGGAAGAAATGTAATGCTCGTGAAACACTGCTTCATGAATAGTACTTTTTAAGCCATGAATAGTGTTTCTAGAAGGTTGAGGCACTGTACAATGAATAGAAAAAGGGCAAGTACTGCTCATAAAACTTTGTTGAGCAAAAAAATATATAAAAATGAAATAATTAAAAGATTTAGCAGAACCAATAAATCATAATAGGTAGTAAATAAGTGAATAGTGGCCTAAAATAGGGTTATGCCAAGATTAGTCCGAGATATACCCGGATGGACCCAAAAATAGCATACCCTATCAAAAATTCCAATGAGTCCATTGGAGAAAGAATTTTAATATCCGGAGATTGTTTACTAGTTATTTAGAAAATTTAAATTTCGCAAGTGAATAGTGACCCGAGAAAATTATGGAATTTTGACTCAAAAATTTACGAGACTCTACAAGGGATTTAATAAGGAATTATGGCATAAGAATCATTATTTTTAGAGGCCTAAAACAATTGGAATTAATTTTTAAAGGTTGATGCAAAATCGAGTAAAACGAGGCATGAAAATCGAGAACTAAGTGGTGTGAGCCATAGGCCTTACTTATAACACCTTAATTTGGTGTGTTGCAACCAATTTTGCCCAACATAAACCCATCTTCTTCCTTCTTCACCTAATTGCTGATGCCATTTTCACCAAACATTACCATGGAGCTTTTGTTCATTTAACACCCAAATTAACCACCAAATCTCAAGTTTGATCTATCAAATTAACCCTCTACCACCTAAATAACATCCTAAAAGTGGGAAAGGATGGCTAGAAAGTGAGGATTAGCAATGGATTGAATAGTGTCACATTAAAGGGTAAGTGAGAGAGAGTGATTTTTTTTTATTTTTGTTATGTAATATAAGGGTGATTATAAGCCCTTAGGTGAAAACAGAGCTTAATTTAGAGTTAAATTAAATTTTTTAGGAATTTATAAAATTTGGTTACATATTATGTAAGACAAGAGAAAGACAAAGGAAAATAAGCTTAGAAGTGGCATCCTTAAGTGGTGAATTGCACATTGAGGTAACTGAATATGATGTAAACTTATCCATGAATTAATTGCATTAGAAATTGCATGATAATCTTGTATGGAAGGTATAAATAATATGTATAGTGGTATAATTGAACCATTTGAAGAATAAATGCATGTAAATGGGAAAATGTAATGAAATAGCCTTAAATGATTATAGATGGTATTAAACTCAATATGGCAAATGGTGTACATGAGATGAATGCTTGAGTAATTGACCATTATGTGTATACTTGAATAATAAATGAATGAACATTGTATGTAAGTATGAATAATGCATGGAAATGTAATTAAATGGCATGGAATGAATAATTATGTACTAATGGTGGCTGAACAATTTAATGTGAGTGTGTGCATGAAAAGTAATTAAGAATGCACCTAAATGACACTAAAATGATAAGAAAATGGCTTTGAGAAAATGTGTAAAGAAAATGAAGTGAGAAGAATAAAAATGTGCTTATATTACCTAAAAAATGCTTTTTGAGAAATTAGGCACATTGAAATGTGCAATAAGCTTATGAATAAGAAATGATGAATATGATAAGTGAATGATGATAAAATAAGCTTGGCCAAAAGCCAAGGGTATGACAATACTAGTAATTATGTAAATAACTTAGAAAGAGAATAATTGAAAAGGGTAATGAAAAAT
>CANXYI010203450.1:0-11020 GCA_948208565.1 Hura crepitans
GATTCTGTGATTTACTCGAATTTAATTCTTGTGGTCAACTATTTATAAATTTTTAATTAAATAAAATTAAATATAATTTGATTTTGTATTTTTGGAAATATATGTCACATCATAAAATAAATCAAATTAAATCAATTTTTGATTTATTTGGTCAATTTTTTAATTTTTGGTGATAGTGACATGTTGATCGAAATTTCTACATGAAATTATGTTTTCTAGTGCAAATTTGGTTATGATCCTAAATTAATTTATTTTTCTAATGGGATTAGGATTTCAAATTAACTAAAAGGATTATAAATTGATATGATCTAATTGTGATAAGTGTTATCAAATTGAAATTAAGATTTGGCCTATTCTTTTATATGTATATCCTTTTACACGCATAAAGGAAAATTTGTTTCCTTGATTTATAATGATTCATCATTTTACCTCTAAAAGTTTTGAAATTAAATAAACATGGACATGTGATTTAATTATTTTTAATGGGATTAATTAAAATTAAATTACATGATCAATATGATTGATTTTTATGTTTAAGCAAGAAAATGAAAATGATCAACCAATACTAGTTTTATAAGTGTAACAATTCTAGAATTCAACTGTAATGCACTTTTTCAATATTTGATGCATGTAATACATTAGATATGCATGCTAAGGATGTATGATTGGCATGATAACTAGTTATGGGCCTAAGACCAATATGATTATCTACATTTTATGTATTTTTTTTGGCAAAATTAGGCTTGCGTGTCCCAGCCTTTTCTCTTATTTCTCTTTATACTTCTCTTCTCATCTAACTCCCCTCACATGTAATGTGAGGTATTCTTAATTATATATAATGTAATTTGATTACTTAGGGTTATAATAGGCAGAAGAAATGCAAGGAGAAAAATGGAAAAGAAGGCCTACCAAGAAAGTCCGAGAAGAAATAGATATAATTGTTATTTATTTCTTTTTAGGCTTGTAATTCATTCATACTATCTAGGGTCTAGCCTAATTGGTCTCCTTGGCTCAGGAAATCAATATAGTAAAAGCCCATAACTAGATTATATATATTTAATGTGATTAAATATGAATGCATGATTTAATATGATTAAATATGCATGAGGATGCCAAAGCACACACCAACCATTTATGATGAGACTTAAATAAAAGAAATCCCTTAATAATATAAGACTTGCAAGCCTTCTATTAATATGAGTTAAACTAGAGTTCTCTTTAGCATTAGGTTATTGAGCATACTTAAGCTTATGCTACATTAGATATGTTTAAGTCATATTAATGGGTACGTCTTAGCATGGTTATTAGTTTGTTGAGCATATTCAAGGCTAATAATCATGAGGCAAAATTGAGAAAATATGTATGTGATATGTATGCATTAAGTGTTGATGATCCAATGATCAGTAGTTGTATATAATGCAATTGGCATGTGATGCCTACAATTTAGTTAATGGTTAGGCTTTTTTTTTGTATATTCAAGGCTTTGACCTTAACCAAAATGGATACTGACCCACTAAGAAAGCCTCCAACGGGCTTCCCTAGATCAATTAGAGATGGCTATTGATTTGTAATAAAATAATGGGAGTAATGCACAATTTTTAAAGACCTTGAAATTGTAGCATACATATACATGATAATACTCTAACTTACTTTCATTTTTTACATGCATTATTATCACCAAAATGTCTTCCAACTTGAATTTACGATCCATAATTGAGGCCAATAAGTTTACTAGTTTTAGTTACATAGGTTGGCTTAGAAACCTTACAATTATTTTGCGAAGTGAAAAGCTAGCTTATGTAATTGAGAAGCTAGTACCCACCATGCTTCTATCGATGAGCAGTAGGCATATTTGAAGCATATAAAGGACATGGATATTGCTTCATGCATTATGCTAGCATCTACGTCTCTTGAGCTATAGAAATAGCATGAGCATATGGATAATCCTATAATTTTGCTTCACCTCAAAGAGTTATTTGAGGCGTAAAGTAGGATTAAGAGATATGAGATCTCAAAAGCCCTATCCGCTCTAGGATGCAAGAGGGAACTTTAACCACCTAGCATAGGTTAAAGATGAATGGGTGTATAATGCGTTTGGTAGCTGTAGGTTTTATGATAGATGTGGATTGAAGTATAGACTTAATCCTACAAAGTTTGCTTGATAGCTATGCAAGTTTTATGCTTAACTATTAGATGAACAAGATCACATCTATAATCTTTAAGCTGATTAATATGATCAACACTACTGAAGATGCTATTAAAAAATAGTCTTTTAAAGTGGTCATGGTTGTCAGATCATCTTTTTCTAAAGGTAAGAAGAAGAAAAAGAAGAAGAAAAAGAAGAAGAAAAAGAAAAAGACAGCTGGCACCCAAGGGCGGATTGATAAGAAGAAGGGAAAACAAGTTGTTATTACCCTTTTGACTACTAGAAAAAGACTGCCACAGAAGGCACATGTTTCCATTGCAAAAAATATAGGCATTGGAGGCATAATTGTAAGGCTTACTTAGAGTCTCATGAGAAGGAGAAGCAAGGAGTTGCTTTAACTTTAGGTATTAATGTGATTAAAATTAATACTAGTACTACTATTAATAAGCAAAACATGGGTATTAGATACCAGATGTGGTTCTCACTTAGTTTCTTCTATGCTGGGACTAAGGAGCAGTAGAAAGGTTAAAAAGGGAGATGTAGACCTATGTGTAGCAAATAGAGCAATAGTTGCTCCATTAGTTATAGGATTGTATCATCTCATTTTACCTTTTAGACTTATATTAATTTTAGACAATTGTTATTATGTTCCTTCTTTTTCTAAAAACATTATTTCAATTTCTTGTCTTGTTGAACAAGGTATTGATATTTCCATTAATAAGAATAAGGGTTGTTTTGTTTACTTCGACAATGTGTTTTATTGTTTAGGTACAATATGTAATGGAATTTATGTTTTGGATAAAAATAAGGAAGTACATAACATTAACACTAAGAGATCCAAGATAGATAACCTAATGCCATCTTATCTAAGGCATTGTTGCCTTGGCTATATAAATGAAAAATGCATGACTAAGTTACACAAGGATGATAGCTTTGGTTTATTTGATTATGAATCATATAATACATATGAATCTTATTTATTAGGTAAGATGACAAAATCACCTTTTTTTGGAAAGAGTGAGTGAGTAAGTGAGTTATTAGAACTCATGCATATAGTTATGTATAGTCCAATGACAACACATACATATGGAGGTTTCTCATACTTTATTGCCTTTATTGATGATCAATCATGATATAGGTATTTGTACTTAATAAAGTATAAGTCTAAAGCTTTTTAGAAGTTCAAAGAATTCAAAAATGAAGTTGAGAAACAACATGGCTCGAGTATCAAAACTCTTTGATCTGATTGAGGAAGTGAATACTTGAGTCAAGAATTCTAGGATTATCTAAGAGATAATGGTATCTTATCTCAATAGGCTTGTAATGCTAAAAAATCCCAGTATCATTAATAGTACTTTTTAGAAATGAATAGTGCTACTCAAGGTTTGAGGCTCACACTAATGCTATTGAATGGGAGTATAACTTTACGACTTTATGCATTAACCCTTAAATGGATTAATACATAATCTAGAATTTTTCATGAAAGTCCATTGATGCATAACATTAGCCTACTGGTGGGTTGAGGTGTAAAAGTCTATTTTCTCTATTTTGTATGTTAGTCCATAATCAAGTTAAAGACAGCTATTGGAATATTTTTGAGTGAAGTATGGATTTAAAAAGAAGTCTCTAAGTTGGTTAAAAGGTAGAATTTATGAAAAAGAATATGGTTAAGGAGATCATATGATATATACATGAATATAGATGGAATTATTTATTTAAAGGCGGTTAAGACAAGAAACACTAATGTTAATATGAAAGCTTATAGGTTAAAGTGTAGATGTCTAACCTTGCAATTTTACATATTAACCCAGCGATAAGTTAATGTATAAAAGTCCATTATCAGGCAGTTTTGTATATTAACCCATTAGAGGGTTAATGCTAAAAGTTTAACCTCATATTTTTGCATATTAACCCGTAGCGGGTCATAGGCAATTATTGAATGATGTGAAAATGGAGTAAATCTGAAAGTAGCAATTTTAATTGAATTTTCTTAATTTTTGAGCATAAATTTTTTAAGGCTTTTAAGGAATAATGTGTATGATTGCTTGGGGCCATAAAATATGTAAATTGATGTTGGAATGGAAGAATGGATGAATAAGAATAAATATGAGATTAAAGTAAGAAACTGAAGGATTTTGCTTGGGTTTTAGTATGGGCCTTTGGATTTTTTTTTCGAAATTAAATCTTGGCCATTGATTCCTAGTGTAAAAACCATTTTCAGTAGCTAAGATTCATTTTTTTAGTAGCAAATCTCCTATTATTTTCTTCTCTTTTACATGAAAGGCAAAGAAGCCATTTTAGGGCTTCTTAAGCTTTTCTTCTCCAAATTTCTACCAAACCTCACACCAAATCAACCTTTTTAGATATGATTCAGCTTTTACGTGGTCAAAACATAAGATTTGAGGGCTTAATTAAAGAAATGGGGAGAATTTCAGATGGATTTATATATGGGTGAACAGTAACCCAAAATTAGGTAAGTGATTATTTTTGACTTTTAATAATTTTTGGTAGAAATTTAAGGTTCCAAATGATGTTATATTAAGTTAGAAATTGATTTAGATGCATGTTTGAATTATTATGAAATTTTTAATATTGTAGATGAATAGTGACTAAGTATGGGAAAAAGGGTTTATTTTCAAGCTTTAATATTTTTCTAAGATGTAATGGGATGCCAATAAGAGATTTATCAAGTCAATTTGAGAATTTAATGGCTGTTATAATTATTGTGAATTTTTAGAGGTTATGGAGGAATAGTAATCAAATATTGCATGAGTAGCTATTTTGAGGATTTTATAGTTTTAAAGGTGTCTATTAGGTGCCAATAAGAGTTTTATAAGGTTGATTGATTATTAGAGGCATATTATAATTGTTGTGAATTTTTGATTTGTGGATGAGATTATGTTCAAAGAAGAAGAAAGAAGGAAATGGAAAAAGGAAGTAAAGGGAGCTAAAAGAGACTTGCTAGGTCACTTGACATTATTTGGTATGGTATCCACTAATAATGAGTTCTAAGTCTTCTGTGTGAATTTAAATGAAAGTATGTGTGATTTAAATTGTACATAGTGTATGTGTAGTTATTTAATTTGCAAAGTATGCATGATATTGTGGAGGAATTATTGTGACAACATGTTGACATGATGATAAGAAAAGAGATAGAAATTTTAAGTGTAATGAGATATTATGTTGAATAACACATAAGGATGAATATGCTCAAATGTTAATGATATGTGAAATTCCATGATATGATAAAGTAAATAATAAAGAGATTTAAGTATGTGCACATAAAGGCATGGGGTAGTAAATGATGTGTGAGAATTGTTTGAACTTGATTATGGGAATTAAAGTATGTATGATGGTGTAATATTTGTGTTTTAAGTAAGATATTAATGATATATGAGATGCATGTTTAATTAGTAGCTATGTGAAGTTCAATGCAAGTTTGAATTATGAAATTGAGATAATTATGTAGTGTATGTAAGTGAATCCAACTTAATATGTGCTTAGTTAATGGTTTGATAGGCATTTATGATGATATAACTTTATGTGATAAATAATAAATATGAGTAATTAATGCTTTGAAATGTATGGTGTGTGTGTGATAAAATGTGTATGGATTTGAGTGGTTTGTGAATGAAAGAATTGATTTATGGGAATATTTCATGGAGGCTAAAACCTTTAAGAGGCTTATTATATGGCTTTAGTGCTTGAACTGTGTATAAATGCATGCCAATATGTTATGAAGTCAGTTAGTATATTGGTTGAATATGGTGATTGTAAGTAGAATGTGGTATGTGTTTAATATGAGTATGTAACATGAGAGAGTGCTAAGATATTGATATAAGGAGGCCAAAACATGCATATCATGAATATATTCATATGTGCTTCCTAAGAGTTATGAAATGATATATTTTTATAATGATGCATGAGGCATGATGTTTTGAACACTTTTGATTCTTTTTAAAGTGTTGGTCGAATTCATTTTGTTTATCTTAAATTTTGATATTTATATTGGATGAGAGGAGTATTATGTTATGATTAGGGTGACTAGAGGCATAATATTGCATGGTTTGCTTGTGGCCTATATCATGTCTATGAATTTGGCTATTAGACATATGCTTATGTTTATTATTCTTTATGCTTATGCAAGTATGAAAATACATAGGTGGGTGTTTACATGTTGGC
The DNA here is from genome assembly GCA_948208565.1 of Hura crepitans. Lineage (NCBI taxonomy): Eukaryota > Viridiplantae > Streptophyta > Magnoliopsida > Malpighiales > Euphorbiaceae > Hura > Hura crepitans. The sequence continues at coordinate 6,329 of CANXYI010203450.1, forward strand.
TTGGCCGAATGGCCTTATGAACTTTCTTTCAATGCCATAAGCATGTTATGAACCCTTTTTAGCATGTCATGCACTATATGAGATAACATACACTATGTATGTGAGAATTTGGTTGGTTGGTTACATGAGATATTATGAAGCATATAATGCATGTTGTGGTTATATATGTGGTTTGGTTGAATGGCCATTATGAGGCAATTATATTGTTTGAACATTATAAGACATCTTCAGTATTAAGTATGCAATTCCTATGCTTAGAACATAACATACATTATGCATGTATGATTTTGACTATATGAGTTAACATATAAAATGTATGTATGACATCGCCTATATGATTGGTTATAGTTCATGTAAACCACATATATGATTTGATCACAAAATAACCAAAAGATAAGATATGCCTATACTTTTAGACAACTTATGTTGGATAGGTTGATCAATCAACTAGGGAAACCCATAGCAGCTGTTAGTTGCCTTCGAGTAATCATTTGGTCTTCGGGCAACAATTTGAGTCTGTGGACTATCATTTGAGCCTTCGTTCTACTATTTGGGCCTTCGGGCAATTATTTGGGCCTTCAACTTATTATTTGAACTTATGAGCTATCATTTGGGCCTTTTGGCTAATATTTAGCCTTTAACCACTATACTGACCCGTTATTTGGTTTGGTTGTTATCTTACAAGTACGGGCACATAAATATAATTTGGAACTAAAAAGGCTATATGTTGCCTATATATTATGTCTTAGAACATTTATTGGATTTATTGCTATGCATATAGCTATTATATGCTAAATTTAGGTTTCTAAGCTAATGCAATTAAAGATTATTGGTTTATACCATGATACATGATGTGCTTATATGTTATGTTTAACCTCTCATAAATGAGTGTAGATATACCCTTTGTGATGAGTCTACAAACTGTAAATATGAAAATCAACTGGCATGTATATATATAATTTTTAAAAGGAATTATAGTTCTATGATGGCCGGTATAATATGATGACATTAAGCATGATAGTATCTAAAACAATTTGTTTTTGTATGATTATCTTTAGTTTGTTATAAATGTATTGATACAAGTATATGATGTGTGTATGAATACTATGACTTAATGTGTGTTAAATGAACATATATGCTTGAACATAATATTTTTGGATACATGACTAAGCTGCAAAGCTTATCAAATTGTTTGTTTATGATGCACATGTTTTTGGATAATGGAATGAAGAACCTCCAAGATAAAAAGATCATGGTTTTATTTGAAGATGATGTTGTTTGCTCAATTTTGTATGCTATATACAGAAAGAACAGAAAGGATTGTATGAGTATTGATATGTATATTGATGTACAGATAGATCAGATGGTTTCTAGTATCAAAGAAGACATAGATACAGTTAATCTATGTGACCTTAAAAAAGAAGTAAAGGTAAAAAAAGGAATGTCATAAGATTCCTTAACTATGGTCTGAGGTTGGCTAATATGGATATATGAAGAATAGAATCATGTTAAGATAAGAGATATAAGCAGTATAAATGGGAATATCATGATGTTACAAAATTAAAAGAACATATCGAGTATCAGTTGGGAATGGATGAAGGAAAAGTGTTTGTAAAGTAAATACAATAACAAAGAGATTAACGTCTTAGAGAGTTAATGCTCTCTATGTACCTATCAATTCCCTTACGATTTAAGGCCTTTTGATGCTTGGGCATGAGACATTAGGCTGGGTTATACATCACATTATTATGCATAAACATAAAAGCATTCATTACTGTATTGCATCATTAGTATATTTACATATTTATATGTGTATAACAACATCATATATGATTGTTTTGCCTAAATTGAGTGGGAAATTGATAGGATACACATATAAAGGAGAATAAAACAAGATTAGAGTAAATTATATATGATGGAAGTATGTTAGGAAAGGATATTATAAGTCATAAAAGAAGGGATAACCTCTATGAAAAAGCCTAAAAGGGGGAAGTGATGACAGTATGGATAGTGTATACGATGAATGATTGAACGAGAGATAAGTTTGAGTATTAGATGATGAATAAGGTAGTTATAAGTTAAGCCAACAATAAGGAACTTATAAAGAGCATAAAAATTTGATGAGCAGAGTATGTGTATTTGGGTTAGTATGCAAGTATGATAGATTACTTGAGAATTTTAGGATGAAATTTATTTTAAGAGGGGAAGAAATGTAACCCCCAAAAATTTCAGTATTGTGAATAGTACTTTTCGAGATGTGAATAGTGCTACCCAAGATTTGGGGGTCACATTAATGCTATGGAATGGAGTATAATGTTGGAATTTTGTACATTAACCCTCAGACAAGTTAATGCATAATCTGGAATTTTTAATGAAAGTCCTATGATACATAACATTAGTTTACTGGTGGGTTGAGGTGTAAAAGTTTGTTTTGTCTAATTTTGTATGTTAGCTTGTAATCAAGTTAAAGGTAGATATTGAAATATTTTTGAGTGAATTATGGATTTAAAATGAGGTCTCTAAGCTGGTTAAAAGGTAGAATTTAGGGTAAGGAATATAGTTAAGGAGATCATATGATATATACATGAACATAGATGAAATTATTTATTTAAAAGTGGTTATGACAAGAAACACTAATGCTAATATGGAAGTTTATGGGTTAAAGTGTGGAACTCTAACCTTTTAATTTTGCATATTAACCCAGTGATGGGTTAAAGTGTAAAAGTCCATTATCAGGCAGTTTTGTATATTAACCCACTAGAGCCTTAATGTTGAAAATCTGACTTCACAGTTTTGCATATTAATCTATTAGCAGGTTCGAAGCGATTGTTGAGATATAAAAATCAGGTAAAGATGAAATTAGTGATTTTAATTTGATTTTTGAGCATGAATTTTTTGAGGTTCTTAAGGAATAATGTGTATGATTTCTTGGGGCTATAAAATAAGTAAATTGATGTTGGAATGGAAGAATGGATGAAAAAGAATAAAGAGGAGACTAAAGCAAGAAAATGATGGATTTTTACTTAGGTTTTAATATGAGCCCTTGGATTTTTTTAAATTAAATCTTGGCCATTGATTTCCAGTATAAAAACCTATTTCCTGTAGCCAAGATTCATTTTTCCAACAGCAAATCTCTTTATCTTTTCTTCTCTTTTATGTGGAAGGTAAATAAGCCATTTTAAGGCTTCCCAAGCTATTCTTATCCAAATTTCTACCAAATCTCACACCAAATCAATCCTTTTAGATATGATTCAGCTTTTACATAGTCTAAACATAATATTTGAGGGCTCAATTGAAGAAATGGGGAGATTTTCAGATGTATTTATGCATGCGTGAACAATAACTTGAAATTGGGTAAGTGATTATTTTTTACTTTTAATAATTTTTGGTAGTAATTTGGGGTTCCAAATAAAGTTATATCAAGTTAGAAATTGATTTGGATGCATTTTGAATTATTATGAAATTTTAAATATTATGGATGAATGGTGACCAAGTATTGGAAAAAGGGTTTACTTTTAAGCTTTGATATTTTTCTACGATGTAATGAGATTCCAATGATAGATTTGTCAAGGCAATTTGAGAATTTGATGGCTATTATAATTATTGTGAATTTTTAGAAGTTATGGAGGAATAGTAACTTAATATTGCATAAGTATATATTTTGAGGATTGTATAGTTTTTAAGGTGTCCATTGGGTGCCAATAAGAGTTTTATAAGGTTGATTTGATTATTGGAGACATATTATAATTATTGTGAATTTTTGATTTATGGATAAGGTTATGTTCAAAGAGGAAGAAAGAAGGACATGGAAAAATGAAGTAAAGGGAGCTAGAAGAGACTTGCTAGGTCTCTTGACTCTATTTGGTATGTGTATCCACTAATAATATGTTCTAAATCTTTTGTGTGTGAATTTGAATGAAAGTATGTGTAATCTAATGTGTGATTTAAATTGTACATAATGTATATGTAATTATGTAATTTGCAAAGTATGTATGATATTATAGAGAAATTATTGTGACAACATGTTGACAAAATGATAAGAAATGAGATAGAAATTTTAAGTGTAATGAGATGTTATGCCGAATAACATATAAGGATGAATATGCTTTGTAACACTTTAAGGATCAAGTGGTTAAGTCGATTCGAGTGAAATTTCATGATGATGAATTTAAGAATAGTTACTTATGAACTTATGTGTGTATATTGGATTCTAAAAAAATAATTAATTTTAGAATTGATAGAATTTGACATAAGGGATTTTAATTAGTGTTGAAAAAAAAGGGGGACCTAAGCAAATATGTCCTAAAAAATATATAAACTAATTTCTTAATTGCTATTACAGATAGATATTTAACACTATTCCTAGAAGTTTCGAGGCCATCACTACCAAAACATTCGACCCTAAAGCTTTTTTGATTTGCTCTATATTTCTTGTAGAGATATATATACAAAGAGCTTAAATAATTAATTAAAGGAAAATTTAAATAGAGGGCATAATAAAAAAAAGGGGAAAAGAATGAATAAGAGAGGAAACATGTATCAAAGATAGCAAAGGAAAGGAAAAGAATTAGATGTGGAGAAAATTTTGGTTCCACAGTAAGAGATTCAACAGTGTAAGATGGAGAGGAAGAATCAAGCATCAATTATAGAGATTAAACTAAGAGTCATTTACAAAATAAGGAAAACTTGACA
>CANXYI010203451.1:0-10379 GCA_948208565.1 Hura crepitans
AATTGTAAGTTCTCAAACCTAGGAAAACCATTGTTTAAGGTTTTTAAAAAACTCAAAGAAAAGGGTTTAGTTTGGCCACTTGATCTTAGACTAACATTGAACCTATTACCAATTAAATAGGATTTGGATGCTTATTGCAAATATCGCTAATGCAAGGGGCATAATGCTGATGATTGCATTCACATATACCATGTCATTTAAGATTTAATAGACAATGGAACCTTGATCGATCCAAGAAAGAATTCCCCTAGCATGAAGAATAATCCCTTCTGTGACCTCAATAAAACACCATTTTTTCAAAGCATCTTAGTTATTAGTTCAGGTTTAATCGAAGAATTTGTACTAGACCCATTTGTTGAAATAAAGACAAGTCAAGTGGCTACTCTACAACTCAACATTTAGGATAGTGATGAAGAAAGAGGAAAGATGAACTTTTGGGAAGAAATAAGTGACGACAAGCCTACTAATATAAATGGTGTCATTGGAAGTGGGAAGCTTTATAATGAAAAAGATAAAAAGGCAAAGAAAGAAAGCCATACACCAAAAGAAGAAGAAGAAGATGCAGTCCTAAAGCAACTTAAAAAGACTCGAGCACATTCTAGTGTATATGACCTCTTGATGGCATTAAGAAAACATAGAGAAGCTTAAGTAAAAGCTTTAGATTTTATAAGTGCAATGACTATTACCATTCCTAAAGAGGTAGTTAACTCAAAGTAAAGGGATCACAATAAGCCTTTATATATTCAGGTTGACATTAAAGGAAAATACACAACATGTGTTATGATAAATGATGAATTTGCTATAAACATAATACCATCTAAGCTTATAGGAGTCCTCAATTTGAATTTAGAAATATCTAAATGGTAATCTGAGCCTATGATAACACTAAGAGATATATAGAAAGAGTTCTTACTACCATGGTAAAGGCAGGGCCAATTGAAACTAAGGTTACCTTTTCCATCCTTGATATACCAATTAACTTCTCAAATTTCAAAGGGCAAACGAATAGGAAAGGGTCAGGTTTCTAGGGGACAAACAAGCCACCAAAAGGGAATAAGTTGAGTGTCCTTTTTATCAACAATAGTCCTTATACTGGCTCACCCAAACCTATATGATTTAATGGCATACTCAAACCTAGTTTTAATTTGATTGAAGGTATAAAGGAGTAAAGTCAAGGGATGATGAAAAAGAGATCTTGAAGATAAAGTACATAACTAATAAGGATGACAAGAATAAAGAGATTATAACCCCTGAAGTGATTATAGCCATACAAAAATTTGCTTAAGAGTTTGTAGACAATCAATTAGATAATGTATTTGAGAATACATTAGATGACTTTTTTCTAGCATTCGACTATTTTGATGATGTTTCATTCTATAAAATTTAAGCTAATTTCACTTACTTGTTTGACATCTTACCTGATGGCACTACATGTAGTATTAATCCTCTAAGAAGCGTATTCAATATTAACTCTATCCATAAAACAAAATTCAATTTAAGGGATAAATAAAACCCTAAAATTATATTACAAACACATGATCTAACTCTTATAGAAAGGGAATCCATAGAAGAAACCTTGAAGAGACATGAAAAGGTATTTGCATGGTCATATAATGACATGTCTAGAATATATTGAGACATAGCCCAAAATTACACCCCAACCAATCTTGATGCTAAACCTATAAGGAAAAAGCTCTGAAGAATGAGATCAGAATGGGCTAGTAAAATCAAGGATGAACTAAAAAGGCAAATAGAGGCTAAATTCCTAAATATAGTAGAATTCCCTACTTGGTTAGCCAATATGGTCCTAGTGCCTAAAAAAGATGGTCAAGTAAAGATGTGTGTGGACTACCAGGATTTCAATCAAGCTTGCCTTAAGGACGACTTCCCACTCCCATATATTGATGTACTTATAGACAACATCTCGCTACATGTCATGCATTCCCTACCTGATGGGATTTCAGGATATAACCAAATCCTTATGGCAATTATAGATAAGATAAAAACTACCTTCATGACTAAATAAGGGACATATTGCTATAGAGTCATCCCATTTTGGTTAAAAAATGCAGGTGCTACATATAAGCATATGGCCACTACCTTGTTCCATGATATGATGCACAAAAAAGTAAAGGTATATGTGGATGATATGATAGTAAAATCCAAAACTAGAGAAGGACATAAGAAGGCCCTAGAGAAATTCCTAGATACAAAGGGACAATACAATTTAAGGCTTAACCTGAAGAAATATGTGTTTAAGGTAACCTTAAAAGTAAAAAAATGTTTAAATATAGGGAGACTCTATGCTAGTCACTCACTAAGTAGAAGGTAAATGAGAAATAAGAGAAGATAAACTGAAATCTTATGTGGAAGTAGTTAACAAAATGAGACAAAACTTCTCTTCTGTACAATTCCACTTTATACTAAGAGAAGAAAACTAGATAGCAAATACATTGGCAAGTCTTGCAAGTGTATGAGACCACAAAGAAAAATCATTATTGCCTCCCATACTAATATCTTCATAATCATTACCCTTTTATGAACTAGAAAAAGTAGAAATGTTTCAAATAAGAGAAATAAAGGAAAAGCACCCTTGGTACCATGACATCAAAGAATACCTCAAAAAGGGAGAATTCCTCGAAAGATTCTGTGACAAAGAAAATATGTCAATTAGGAGACGTACCTTTCAATTTTTATATTTCAGTGGATAACTTTATAAGAGGCAATCAAATGTTATACACCATAGGTGCCTAGATGAAGAGGAGGCTAAGAAAGTTATGAAAGATATACATGCAAGTGTATGTGGACCATACATGAATAGGACATTTTTGGCAAAAAAGATAATAAGGTAAGGATATTATTGGAATACTATGGAAGCGTATTTCCTCAAATTTGTCAAAAGATGCCATGATTGCCAAATTCATGCTAATATTAAGCTCACCACCTACTGAGTTGTGTAACTTGTCATACCATGGCCATTCTCAACATAGGAAATCGACATTATGGGAGAAGTAAAACCTAACTCCAATGGATATAAATTCATTGTAATGGTAGTAATTTATTTCTCTAAATGGTAGAAGTGTAGTCTTTTATCTAAATTAGATTGAAGCAATAAGGAAATTCATCAAGAATAAGATCATTTATAGCTATGAAGTGCCCTACCATGTAGTGACAGATAATGGTGTCCAATTCTAAGGAGAAACCAAGAGCTTATTTGAAAAGTATTGAATCTAACACCATAAATCATCACTATACAAGCCACAAGCTAATAAAGTCATTGAAGCAACTAACAAAACTATAAAAAAGATCTTAGCCAAATTGATCAAGAGTTGTAAAGATTAGGTAAAAAGGTTACCTTTTGCTCTATAGAGTTATAGAACAACTAACAAAACATCTATTGGTAGTATGCCCTACTAGTTGGTGTACGGTACAGAACCTGTACTACCAATCGAATTAAAGATAAAATTCGTATAGGTTCTTCTTGAAACTAAAACACCTAAAGTGGAATGGGCAAGGAGTAAATATGAGGAATTATCCTTACCAGATGAAAAAAGACAAAGAGCCTTATACCATAACTAGTTATATCAAAAAAAAGATGGCAGCGAGTCTTTAATAAAAATGTTAAACCTCACAAAATAAAATAAGAAGATCTGGTGCTGAAATAAACAAGATCAAACTAACAAGATCCGAGGGGAAAATTCAAGCCAAACTAGGAAGGCTCATTTATAGTTAAGCAATTATTAAAAAAATTGAGCAACAAGGCTATCTAATATAGATAGAAATGAATTTCAAGAACCCATCAATGTTGATAAGTTGAAGAAGGACTTTGTTTAACTTAAGCACTAGTAAAGAAAGAAAAAATCCATTGAATTCTATAATACATGGATAAGTTGTTAGTGTATATGTCTTTGTTTGAGCATAATTATTATATCTAGTGTTATTAAGACTAAGTTGTCAAATAAGTGTGAAAAATAAATTTTCTTTCTCATTGATGGGAAATGATGAATGGATAAAGGAACAACAAGTGAAAGGTCTAAGAAAAAAAATCATCGATCATCTTATTATATCAAGAAAATACAAAAAGGAAAAGAAACTTTATTTATGCTCTAAACTAAGCCAACTACACTATAAAAAGGAAAAAAGAAGAAGGAATCAAGCACGAATTTAAAAGTGATGCTTGAGACTTGAGAAATTCCCAGAAGAATAGTTACAAGAGTGCAATCTTTATTCTATCAGTCAACCTATGATTTATAAGCAGTAAAAGTCGTAAAAATGATAGCTTTATTTTCTTCCTCCATGTTGACTGTGTCTTGAATAGGTTAGGTAGGCCATATCTTAATCATGTCATATCTAACTCCTGCCTTCTAAAAGCCATCTCTTAAGGTGGATAACTCACTCAGGACTAAAATTTGTTGTGAATGCCCAAATTGACAGCTAAAGAGAGAAGAAGTATATAAATTGACCTTCTCGAGGCCAAGCAAGACCACAACTCCTTCAAGAAAAGGAAGAGTAACATGGGAAAGCCTTTACTAAAGACAACTAAATCTAGTTCTAGGTATGATTTTGGGTAATATGCACTTGCCTATGAGGATAAAGTCTAGGTTGATACCCCTACAAGTTCTCCTTAAGAAGAAATATCATTAACTTTTCTTAAAGCCATAATTGAAGCAATACTAAAATACCAGTATAAAGGGAGGTAGGATTATGACATACCTTATCAAGGCCCGACAAAGTTTTAGCCAAAACTAGTAAAATTAGATTTAGCCTCTATGAAGATGATGGAGAAATGAATGATAAAAAACTCACATTTTCCAAAAGGGATAACTAGAAAATGAGGCAACATGCAATGATATTTATCCTCCTCAAATTAGGATGGTTATTCAAGAGCAACTTCTATAATTAAGTTGATGGCTGCGTGTTAACACAAAAGTATACTAAGGTTAGTCTAAACTAAAAGTGGGGCTAAGATGTGAAGGATATGGCATGTATAGGTAAGGTATAATCAAAGAGTAATCCTATGGGTGTGAGAGTCCTAAGATAGCCTGAAACTCTTTAATCAAAGAGCAAATCTTTTGGGAACCAAAACAGAAGACAAGGTTATTTGAATCCCAAAAAATGAGCAATAACCTTTAAAAGGGGCATATTTGACTCAATAAGAGCTAAAAACCTCAAACCAACTATAGATCTAAGCATGTTCCAATCACCATTGGAAAGGTTGGTGATAAAAAGAAGTAAAATAATGAGAAATTCTACAGACATGGCTAAAATCACCTTTAAGAATGAGAAAGAATAATGTAATTAGATGTGATATACTACAAAGGGCCAAACTATGGCTTATATAGTGTTATGAATAACTAAAATAGGATCCAAATTGGATTAAGAAGAAGAATTCAAAAAAAATCCAAATCAAAGTCAGAATCATAGGTTACCATCACATGACTACTCTGTAAGTCATGATACCATCGTATGACTATGTCAAGTGAAAAAACACCATCGAGGCATGATAAGAAGAAAGAGAGTAAAGAGAAACATAAGGAGCAAAAATAAAGGATTCATTCATGCAAAATCAGAGTTTATACAACATTGTTCACAAAAAAGAAGAAAAAGTAAATTCTTATATGCTAGAAGTATAATTAGAAGACGAAGAGCTATCCTCCTCAGAGGCCTGAACTAATCTAGCTACTTCCTTGAGATCCACTCCTAGCTCTCTCAACCTATAAGCATATGCCTCGAGCTTAGCTTTTTGATCATTATACAATTTCCTTTTATGAACTTGCTACCTTTCAAAATGACTAATTGTCTATCCCTATTCCTGAATAGTGTCGTAAAGAGAAAAAAGGTTAAAAGCACATGAATAATGTATTAAGTTTTATTTTCATAACATGCGTACATATAGGGTAGAATTACATATATTACTTTGTAAGACTACACCACAAGCTTATTCTTTAATCCTATAATATGACTATTAGCGTACTCTAAAGACTCCTTCAGGCACTACAAGAAATAAAGAAAAGGTTAGAATGAGACATTTGAGAAAAAAAATAAGAAAAGTGTAAAAGTGCAAAAATATATGAGCTAGCTGTAGTAGTAGAAAAAGCTGAACTCATGCGAGGAACCTCTATAGCACTTCTGCACAAAGTTCCCACATGATAAAAGAAACTAAAATAAAGATTAAGTCTTATAGACCAATCACCTAATGACCCTTTAGAGTAGATAGACCAATAAGAGGTTTAGAAGAAGAACTTTTTTCTCAAACTGAACGAGCAACAAGCTGAAGAAAACCAAAATGGATCAAGGATAAGAAAAAGAAAGAGAATTAAGAAAAAAAAGAAAATATTAGGTTACTCATAGAATAAGAAATGGTAGATGACACATGAACTTTTCTTAAAAGGGAACTCTTAATAAAAGCGAGGTAATTGCTCCTCCTATTGACTAAAATCTTAATTTGAATACTAACCTTACCTTGCTCAACCAATTCAGCAAGAAGGATGAATACACTCAAACAAGATTCAACTGGATCTTTAGGAACATACTTAGAATGGTAGCCTTTGAACCACTCTAACACCCTCTCACCAAAATACCAACACTAAAAGGAAAGATCTTTTCGGAGATACCTTTGTATTGCTTGAGGAAGAGAAGCCTTTATTAAAGGACTCCACTCAGATACATCTATACCCCATTAGCACTAATGAACCTATGTTCACAAAAACAAAAGCAAAGGTCGAGTAAATACAAGAGCAAGAAAAAGAGAAAGAAAAAAGAGGATGGCACAAAGACAAAAAATAGTGGGAAAATTACCATGTCATCTTTCAAATTATTAAAGAAAGATTGATAAGAATGTACTTCATGCTTTTTACCAGTCAGAGATGAGTTCTATCTCAATGGTTTGGGGAACTCATTATCTGGAATAATGGCTAAAGCATAATAAGGAACAATACCTCTTTCATAGGCCTAAACTTTTCAAACATGGCAAAGATAAGGAAAGAAGAAAAATAAAAGAAAAAAGAAGAGAATAATAAGGAAACCATACCTTGATAACCATGATGAAGCCTTCCTATGTCTTTACCATGCTCTTATAACTCTTATTAAGGCTCATACCTAAAGATAGAGACCCCTTAATCCCAACTAGAGATAACATCCATATCCTAGCGAGATAAAAGGAAAGTACTCTCCATAATACTCTTAATATTAGCAAACAATGTACACTGGAGAAGCACTAAAAAGAACCCTTTAGCAATCTGATCAATCTCTACATCTATAAGAGGATCCTGAGGATCATCCTTGAACCAATGATCAATAACAAAAGAGTAGTAGATTCCATTATTTCCCTTTTTTTCTTTGAATCTAGCCTAAGCAAATTAAAAATAAAATCCCACTGAATAGTAGGATAAAACAAATAATTGTAAAAAATAATCCTCTGACTACTACATAGAATACCTGTAATCATAACAAAATTGATTAGACTGATAGTATCGTCTCCATAAGGCAAATGAAAAGTATGAGTAGTATCAAACCACCTCTTAGCCAATCTCAATGAGGAAAAGAAGAAATAAGAGATGAAAAGATGGTAAAATTGACCCTATTTTTCATTGATTGAGGAAAGGCCCTTAAAGAAAGATATGATGCTTAAAAGATTGCTAGCTTTCTTATAATCAACAAAACCCTACAAAAGGAAAAGTGAAATTAAGAAAAGAATTTCAAAGAACAAATAAAAGGTTAAGAGTTACAATCACATGACTATACATTATAATCGGGTGACTAAAAAGTCAATCATGTAACTATGAAGGACAATCGTGCAATCATTCTACAACTGCATGACCATACTAGCATATGAAGTACCATCACATGATTTTATCAAATAATTGTGTGATTGTACCTATGAAACAACATTTTTAGACATGACTCTTCACATACTTTTAGTCCAAATTCAAAAATTAAGGCCTATTTAACTTAGTTTTCTATTACACAAGAAATATGGATGGCTCTAGCCTAGAATCTAACACAATCCTCAAAGAAAGAAAATAAAAAGAGATAAATCAAATACAATTTACTTACATGTTTGGTAGTCGAAGAAGATAAGTGCGATGGCAATAATATGTCAATGCCATCCTCAAAAATATAAGCTCTCCTAAGAGGCTTTGCCTAAACTAATGGGTTTTGAAAGCCAAAACTAGGATGATCAAGTGTTCATGCCATTTGGAGAAAATAAAAGAAAATGAAACTTAAAAGCTTGATAATTAAGAAAGAAAATGAGAAAGTAAAGAGGAAATACGACTTTTGCCCTTATATAGCCTAAAATCAGAAAATGCCAAAATAGAAACATGGACACAAAATAAAATCAAGAGTAAAATTGTATAAACAGAATCACAAGAACTAGCTTCTATAGGAAGAATCATCGAAAGGAGATAAAAAGACCAAAATACCCTTCAAGCATAAGAAGTGCACAATTCATAGTCATAGAAAACTCACAAGCCATGGTTACAGGACAAATTGCCAATGTCTCAGTCACAGTTTAAGGTGTAGGACAAATCACTAATATCTCAGTCACAATCTGAGGCATAAGACAAATTACTATATCTCAATCACAGTCTAAGATGACGGATAAACTGTTAAACCCAGAGATGGAGAACAAACTATCAAACACAGTCTGAGATGAAGGACAAATTGTCAAACACAACTTAAGATAGAGGACAAACTATCAAACATGATTTAAGATGAAGGATAAATTGTCAACATAGTCTAAGATGAAGGACAAACCATTAATAGAGTTCAAGGCACAAGATAAGGCTTCAAAACTCCCGATGAAAATACTTTTAAATATCTCTAACTTCACCTTATACATGCATTACATCATAAACCTTTAATAAAATATGCACCACACTTACATATGTTACAAAGTTCATTAAAGGAGAGGCAACTGTAAGCACTAACTTTTAAGTCTTAAAAAGCCCGATGATGTTAACCAAAGTCAAGAATCAAGCAAATTGATAATTGACATAAAAGAAATACCAAAGGAAGGAAACAAACTATAATCAAGGGTAAGATAATCATTAAATCCCTAAGGAGAAAAGTGAAAAGGCAAGCAAACTTAGGAATAATCTCAAAAAAGTGAAAAATGAAAAAACAAGAGCATAATCCCTTGAAATAACCATCACGGGACTACACTACCAAAAACCTTATAAGAATTGTAGAATCCTATTCTAAATCAAACTCTTAGTCTCTAAAAACCTAGAATTCATGTAGAATTGGACCAATAATGTTCTAATCGACCTAAAATAATAGGGAGTAAATGCCCTTTAAACCAACACTCAGAATTGATCAATCATCAATTAAACATACAATTCAAGAATTTTCTCAAATTAAGTGTTTTCTTGAAATCCTTGAGAGCTTTAATAAGTTCTTGAGTAGTAAACAATATTTTGAATCAATTTAAAATATTATGAATCTTTAGAAATAATTAACTTATCCAAGAGGAGAGTCAACCTACTAGCTTGGTGCTCTTTTATGAGCTTGAAGCTCCATTGTCAATAAGTCTTAAGAGCATCAACTTGTTTTATTCATTTTCAATAGCATGTTTTAATCATTTATATAGGCTTAGATGCATAAAAATAGTTTCCTCATAAAAATATTCAATTTATCTTGCATATTCATAATAAACTCATATTTAATCTTTGCTCATATAGATTAGAATGGTAGAATTATTTTACATCATATTTTCAAATCATGAAAACATTTTCTAACTCATATATTAATAATAGCATGATTATAGGAGAATTTTATTGCATATTAAAGTAGTTACATCAATTAAAGTTTTATATCATGTTTTATTATGAATTTACAATTTATTTTATTGCACTTATATCGTTTATGTGCTTAATGTGAATTTAGATCTTAGGAAATTGCATTTTGTATTTGAAAGCATGGTTTCACTAGTTAATATAAAGAATGTATACTAATTACTAGACTTAATAATTATTAAGTGTTAACCACGAATCAAGTCTTTGATGATCAATGGCTTGGTCCTTATCTTTGGTCAAAATACTTACACTAAGTTTATTGGTTCTTGATTTGCATTGAGTGGTAACTTCTAACAATCCTTATTATTATAAGTCTTATCTAGCTCACACTTAGGTTAACATGGAATATGACTATATAGAGATTTCAAAGAATAAGCTAGACATATAGGATAGATCCCACCTACCAAAGCTACTATTGAGGATCCTACCATTTCAAAGTTGCAAAATAAGATAGAGGCAATGTCAAGATTGGTCTCTATTGGTAAGGGGATTCACTTGCTAGATATTTAACTTGAATCTAATAAGCATTTGTGTAAACACCTTAATTTTGTGCTTATGATGATAGCTAGAGATAGGCCCAAG
>CANXYI010203603.1:0-13598 GCA_948208565.1 Hura crepitans
ATTCTGATAAAATCTATATGGTGTGTGAATGTATGCTGATGGGTCTCCGACCCAGTGATTCATGTATATGATTTGAAATGTGTTGTGATTGATGAAACGTTGGAGGACCAGAGGGTCCAAGGATGTTGGGCATGGTGTGTACTTTATTAGAAGTGTTCTTTTACAGGTTTAAAAACTTGGCTAGGAA
Source organism: Hura crepitans (assembly GCA_948208565.1). Classification (NCBI taxonomy): domain Eukaryota; kingdom Viridiplantae; phylum Streptophyta; class Magnoliopsida; order Malpighiales; family Euphorbiaceae; genus Hura; species Hura crepitans. The sequence goes on from CANXYI010203603.1 coordinate 188, forward strand.
ATAAAGCAGCCATTATGCTGCCCGATTGTGGTTAAATGTCTGGTAACACCTGAGGATAACATGAATAGTACCTTACTTTAAAGTTAGGTATGATAAGGAAGAGAAAGTTGAATTAGATTAAACAGTCCAGTGACACTTCTTGCCTATTCAAATAGAATGGGAAAGGGGTGTTACATATTTTCCATGCCATTTCTTAATCTTAAAAGTTATCCTAATGCCATGCATTTCATGCCTTATTACTAATGCATATTTATTTAAGCCATGCCATGTAGATATTGCACAATACATTCTAAATATGTCGTGCCATATCACACACATATACATGTTATGCCATACCTCATTTTCCTGCCATTAAGCCTTACATATTGGCTAATGTCCCCATATTGCCATACACATGCTTTTAATCACATTCAAATAGTTTTAACATCACACAAGCATGCTTACACATGCATAATGCCATTGCCATGCAAACGAGGCCATTATACAGCTTGGACATGTCTCAACCACACTAAGAACACACAAATACAAGCCTTATTTATCCATTTCATCACCTACACCTATAATGCCATCACTACCAAACTAGTTGCCACAAAACTTGCCATGGTAACTCACCATATTCCAACCTACTTGCCAAGCAACCTTTTGAGCAATAAAGGCCTAATGTGCACACTCTAAATTTTCACCACATACTACCACAAATCATGTATTTCTATGTCAAATACATTAAAATTCATGCCAAAGTCACCTCAACAAGTCATATACACACACACATCCTTACACAACCCACTCAGCCAAAAGAGGACTAAGCCCTTCCATGTATTATTTTCACCATGTTATCATTCCAAACATACATTCCACTCATCATTAACATAAGTATATGCCTAATTCAACAATTCACATACATTAGCTACATTTTCCACCATTTCCATACATGGTTACTAAGCCTATTACATTTGAATTCCAATGTCCATGCTTTGAATGCCTTAAATTCATATACCTCACTACCAAAAGAGATTTGTTCTTCACTTTATGCTTGCTAAAAGCCTAATTGCACCTCACTCGGCCTTAGCTTCCATACATGCTACTCTATATTCAAAATTCCTTAAAAAATCACACAACTCTCCAAATCAAATTCTAAGACTATATTCATTCTTAGAATTATCAAATTCTCTAAAAGAAATAAACTAAAATGGATGGAATTACTTACACATAAGAAGTTGCCTCTTAGCCCCCTTTAATGTACACTTGCATACACCTTGAATTTCTTTGACCCTTAGGGACTGATATGGCTCAAAATTCCTTCACAATTCAATTTATAACAAATTAACTTGATTTTTTTTATGGTAATTAGCAAGAGAAAAGCTTGCAAAAAGAAGCAAAAATGGTAAAAGTAAAGGGAAAATGGCATCAAGGTAGTGGAGGAGAAAAGAAGAAGAAAAGAAAGAGTGATGAGTGGCATTAGACATGTGGCCACTTAGGTGTCACCATAGCCTATTTATAGTGGCTAAGGTGGCATGGGTGGGGTCATGCCACCTAAACATCTAAAAAAAGCTCAATTTTGATGAAAACTTTTGGGAATTTCTAAAAATCACACAAACCTCAAAAAATTATTATCTTTATTTGAAAAATCCTTAATTACTCTCATTTAAAGGGTTATAAAATTTCATGATCAAATTCCATCGACAAGATAGTTAACCAATTACTTCGATTTATGTGTAAACCTTAAAATTAAGAAAATTTGCAAATGACCTTAGAATTTAAAAATTATTTCACCAATGGACTCAAGGGAATTTTTAACCTTCAAGGTATGATATTTTCAAGTTTGTCTTGGCATATCTTAGGTTATTCTTGGCTTGAGTCCATCTGGGCCTACGACCCACTAGAATATAGCCTAAAATAATTTATTAGTTCTGCTTAATCTTTAAATTAAGTTAATTTTATCATTTTATGGCCCCTCAAAATTTCATGACCAATACCCTTGCCTCGCACCTCGTGAAGGTGATTTGGCACTTCCAGAAAACTTTCTGGCCTTAGTGGTACTATTCATAGAACCTTAACTTTACAAGGGTTACAATTCTTCGCATTTTATGAAATTTCATCCTCAAAATTACCTGGAGTGAATAGGTGTGGATACTGAGCCATCATCTGCTCTTCAGGCTATAATGTAGCTTCCTTTACATTATGATGCCTTTAGAGGACTTTAACCAAAGGAATGGCTTTATTCCTCAACTAATTTACCTCTTCGGCCAGTACTTGGATCAGTTCTTCTTCGTAGCTCAAATTTGGTTATATTTCAACATCTATTATTTTGAAAAATGTTAGAGGGATCTGATCTATATCACCTTAGCATTAAAACATGAAACACACCATGAATTTATGACAATTCAAATGGGCATGCTAGCCTATATGCTAGAGGTCCCACTCTTTTTATGATTTCATATAGTCAAATAAATCTAGGGCTTAGTTTCCTTTTTTTTCCCAAATCTAAGGACCTTTCAATATAGAGACCCCTTTTAGAATACTTTCTCACTAACAACATATTCAATATCCCTTTCCTTTAGATCAGCATTAGATTTCTACCTATCTGCTGCAGCTTTCAATCTTTCTCTAATTAACCTTTTCCTCTATATCTCTAATCAAATCAACTCTTGAAATCTTGCTCTCCCTAATCTCACTTTAGCACAAAAGAGTTTTACACCTTCTACTGTATAGTGCTTCATATGGTGCCATGCCCAAACTAGTTTGATAGTTGTTATTGTAGGCAAATTTAGCTAGAGATAGGTATTAATCCCAGCTACCTTTAAATTCAATAGCATAACTACGTAACATATCCTCAAGCACTTGTATCACCCTTTCTAATTTTCCATCTGTCTGAGGGTGAAAGGCTATACTTTAGGTCAATTTAGTGCTTAAGGCTTCATGCAATTTCTTACAAAACCTTGAAGTGAATCAATGATTTTTATAAAAAATGATTGCCATACATACACCAGGAACTTTGACAATCTCATCAATGTACAGTTTAGCCAGCTTTTCTAGTGAGTAGTCTATTTTAATTGGGATAAAGTGAGCTATCTTAGTCAGTATGTCAACAATCATCCGCACAACATCATATTTACCTCTAGTCATAGCAATCCTATTACAAAATCTATTATATCCTTTTCCCACTTCCTTTCTGGTATTATTATAGGATGTAACAATCTAGAAGGAACTTGATGTTTAGCCTTTACTTGCTGGCATGTTAGACATCTAGCAATATGCTTTACCATACCTCTCTTTATACCTAACCACCAATACTAAAGCTTCAAGTCTAAATACATCCTAGTACTCCTAGGGTGCATGGAAAAAAAAGCTTCATGTGTCTCCTTCGACATCTATAGCCTTAGGTCATCTGTACTAGGTATGCAAAACTTGCCCTGATCATACAGACATCCATCCTCACTCAAGTCAATTCCTAATGCATTCCCCTCTTTGACATTACTTACTTGTTGTATTAGAGACTCATCTCTACCTTATGCCTTCTTTATCTACTATCTAAAATCTAGTTTAATCTTTAACTTAGCCAACACAACATTCACCCTAGTGTACTACAATCTAGAATTCATAGATCTTAAAGTCACTATGAATTTCCTGCTAAAAGCATCAGCCACCACATTAGCTTTCCTTACATGGTAATATATTAAGCAGTCATAATCCTTAATCAGCTCCAACTAGCTTCTCTACATTAAGTTCAATTTTTTTATGAGTTAAAAGGTATTTCAAACTCTTGTGGTCTGTGTAAATGTAACATTTCTCACCATACAAGTAATGCCTCCAAATTTTCTAAACAAATACAATGGCAACTAGTTCTAAGTCATGAGTAGGATAATTCTTCTCATGTGGTTTTAATTGCCTCATATGGTTTTAACTTTCTTAAAGCATAGTCTATTACCTTTCTTTCTTGCATCAATACATAACCCAAGCCATTAAGTGAGGTATTACTATACACTACAAAGTCCTTAACCTGTTCATGTTTAATCAGGATAGGAGCTTCTATCAACATCTTTTTCTACTTGTCAAATTTTGCTTGACATTTGTCATCCCACTTAAATTTGACATTCTTCGTAATTAATCTAGTTAAAAGAGCTGTAACCAAGGAAATCTCTTTAAAACCTTTTGCAATACCTAGCTAATCCTAGGAAACTCTATATATCTTTCACATTCCTTGGAGGTTCCTATGTTAGTGTTGCTCTACCTTGCTAGGGTCTACTCTAATGCCTTCTGTTGACACTATTTATCCCAAAAAAGCCACTTCAGTTAGCCAAAACTCACACTTACTCAGCTTGGCATACAGCTATTTCTCCCTCAAAGTTTGTAACACAACCCTAATATTTTATTCATATTCCTCCCTGGTCTTAGAGTATACCAAAATATCATTAATGAATACCACCATAAATTGATCCAAATAAGGTTGAAATATTCTATTTATTAAGTCCATGAAGGCCATCGAGGCATTTTTAAGACCAAATGGCATCATTAAGAACACATAATGCTTGTATCTAGTTCTGAATACAGTCTTAGGAATATCAACTTCCTTGACTCTCAGTTGATGGTATCTAAATCTCAAGTCAATCTTAGAAAATACACTTACACCTCTCAATGGATCAAAAAGGTCATATATTTTGGGCAAAGGATATTTATTTTTCACTATCACTTTATTCAGTTGTCTATAACTAATACACAATCAGAATGAGCCATCTTTCTTCTTCACAAACAACATAGGTGCTCCCTAAGGTGAGACACTAGGTCTGATGAAACCTTTATCTAATAGTTCCTATAATTGCACCTTAAATTCTTTCAATTCAGTAGGTACCATTTGTTAAAGACTAATATAAATAGGAGTTGTTCCAGGATAGACCATAATTTCAAAATCAAACTCTCGCTGAGAAGGCAAACCTAGCAACTCATTAGGAAACACTTTAACAAACTCAGACACTATTGGAATCCATTCAAGCATTAGGGCAGAAGCATCAGGGTCAATGACATGTGCTAAGTGAACTTCGCATCCTTTGTAGGTGAGTTTCCTTACTGCAACAACTGAGATGAGGTTATTCACAAAGTTTTTCTCCCCCACAACTATCATTGTCTATCCCTCTGAAGTCTAGAAGGTTAGCCGCTTATTTTTACATTCAAGTATAACTTGATGTTCAAAAAGCTAGTCCATTCCCAAAATTAGATCAAACTAATGAAAAGGTAATTCAATCAAATCCATAGGAAACAGATATTCCTAGACTACTAAAAGACACTACCTATATAGCTTGTTCACATTCACACTCTATCTTATAAGATTATTGACTTGTATGTCTATGATTTTGGTCCTCTACCATGTGCCAATGTGGTGCATACATATGAACGTGTTGATTATGGGTCTACTAAAGCCAAAACTATAACATCAAATAAATAAAAAAATACCTATTATGATGTCTAGTATTATTGCCTTTTGTTTTCCTGTGATAGCATACTATTTAGCTAGGGCACGAGCTTCTAATCTAGTCCTCTAGCTAAGACTAGGTTGATCCCTTCTTTTCTTCCTCTAACCTCTATTTAGAGGTGCAACTATGAGTGCCTGAGTATGTGCACTTTCGAGCTATCTCTTAGGACACTCTCTTTGATAGTGGTCCTTAGCACCAGAAGTAAAACACTCTCTCCTTCTAGCCAACCTACACTACCCCTCAGTGTCTTTTGTGATAAGTATTATAGGTCGAGGGTCTATTTTTATTACTTGATGGAGTAAGAGTACTAGCAACTCTTAGAGGTAATTGGGGTTTAGCTGTGAAAGCTTGCCTTGATCTCTAGGATTGTGTCTATCCCTATGCCTAGTACATTGATTGGGATTGAGATGGTACTTCTCTTCTTTTCTTACTATCAATGGGGCTACACTAGATTGCCTTGCAATAAACTATCTCTTTCTCTAAAAGAAGTCTCTCTTTTCTTATATTATCTTCTCCATGTCATAGGCAGATGCTACTAATACAACAAAGTTTGTTACCCTCAAGTTTTCTATTTGCATCCTCAACTCCACATTCAACCCTTTTAGAAATCTCTTACACTTTTCCACTTTATTGGGAATGAACTCCTCTACGTATATGATCAATCGGGTAAAATCCTTTTCATATTCAGCTATTATCCTCCTTCCCTATTTCAAATCTAAGAACTCTTGCCCTCTCTTGTCCTTGTAGAACTCAAGGATATACCTCTTTCATAACACTATCAAGAAAAACTCTCAAGTGAGATCTATCACTGCCTTTCTCTTCTTAATAGTGTCCCACTAATTTCATGCTTCTTCTTATAGGAGGGAAGTTATATGCTTCAAACTATCTACTTCTAAGCACTCTAACTATTCTAAAATTTTAAAGGTTCTCTCTAACCAATACTCTACTCGTGCTATATCATCCTCCTTCGTACCTAAAAAATCTATAGATCCCATCTTTTTAATTCTCTCTAATGGTGTCTTCTGTATAATAGCTAGTGGTGATAGAGGTACTAGAGTTGGTGAAAGAGGTGGAGGTGGAACAGCAGTTGTAGAGGTATGTCTCAACAAATTAACTATCTACTATAACAAAGCTGGAAATGCTTCTGCCTGTGTTTATGCCTAAGGTTATGGCTTATGCGTAGAATCACTAGGCTTAAAAGTAGCTTTATTATTTACTACAAGTATTATAGTCAAAGCATAACTGGCTACTTCCTCTGTTCTCTCCTCTAGTGGTCTATTAGCAATCTTGAAGAACTATAGAAATTATAAAACTTATCAACAATTATATAGTTTAGCATAGCAGCATAACCAATCTTAGATTTTAGCACTCATGTAAACTACCTAAGAACATTAAACATATGCTTTGATACCACCAAATGTGACACTCCCTACCAGATCTTAGAGGAAATCTAATAAGTTGTGCACTTCCTATAGGCTATCCATACATAGATTTCCTTAGGGTTCATTCATTTAACACTTACTGAAATCTAAATATTTAATTAGATTGATCATAAATTAGGTATCTAACCCTATATTCTATCTTATCATGTTATTGTCATATTAGAATTCCTTTAATAGACCTCTTTAGTGTTTTGAAATATTTAGGTGGCATAATAGCTACATGGAGGCATTTTGAAAATTTTATTTCCACCTGTCAAAATACTTCTAATGGTAATATGACCTATTTACCTCCTTTTAGACCCTTCTAATTAACCAAATGAAACGTATAACACATATTAGTCACACATAACAACACACAGGGCCTTAGGCCCATATTCATTAAGATCTATATATAAAGCCACTTGATTAAGTACAACACTCCTAGTTCTTATAATTACAAACATAAACGACAATATAGTTTCTATGCATGTAAACCCACTACCCAAATAAAAGAAACTCTATTTACCCATTAACACTTGTATTACCACATTACACATCTCAAAGGTTAATCTGCTTATCCTTGCTACTTGCACACCATAACATAGGTACAGTGAATATAGAACTCAGTGGTGCATTGAGACCATTCAAACCATGTTAAAAACACAAGTAATCATGTAATGATAATGTATTAGTAAACATGCAATTATAGATGATAGGTCAAGAAATTTATGCCATTTAGGTGATATTCATTTTATTCACTAATTACTAAACTGCCACTATGTTATTTATTAAATTTCTCAGCATAAGTTATTACCAATCATTTTAGACTTACATCTCATCTTACTTTAATTCCATTTCATATGCCTAACTAGATAGATGATGCTAACAGAGACTAGAGCAAAAGGGAATTGAAAAAGTGTGCAATGGCCCACATTTTGGACCCCGACCACTGCACTATCCTAGTATAGCTATATGCATGAGTTCATGGGAACCTCTTAGAAATGAGCAATTGTGCATAGGGATCAGTCTGTAGACCTCCTAAGGCTATTTAGGATTATCATCATGTCAAATTATTCATTTTGGTCTACCCCATAGACTTGTGTAGTGGCTTCTTTGGCTTTGCCACTGCACCGACCTAGTATGATATATAGACAAAAATGCTAGCTATATAGTGGTATGCCCCATAGACTAGTGTATTGGCCTAATTATGAACCTTTGCCACTGCATCGGCCTAGTCTAATAAATAGATAGTTTAGTAGCTACTAATCCCTATGTTAACTAATTAACCCATCCAATAAGTGTCTAAATAATATGCCATTTGACTTTATTTTAAGTTTATTTCTTTAATGATCATCTCATTATAATATTTGAAGTTGAAAAATAGATAATTATAATTTTTATTAGACAGATGCTTTTTTACCTCGATAACTATAGGCCATTTTTAGCCCTACCTGACCATTGCAGGTCAATTTTATGAAATATTTTGAGGCACTATCTTAGGCTTATTTATACACATGCTAAGTAGTCATTTTAAATAGAGTCCCAAGATTTATTTTTATGGGGTAGTTATAGGTCAATTGGCATTTTTTTGGTGGCCATTTTTAGTTCATTTTAAGTCATTTTTACATTGATTTTTAGTGCAATTTGTACTCATTTTTACACTCTTTCATAGGCATAAAGCCAAATACAATTTGACCATTTATATAGCCATACAATAAGCTTTTATCTCATTCCACTTAAATATCACAAATGGACTAATTTTGAAGTCTCATTTTCATGCCACAAATAGCTCATTTTAAATCCATTTTTATCTTATTATTTTAAGCTGATTCTTATGCTATTTTCCATGCCATTTTTTAATCTTAAAAGATTTACTAATGCCATGCATTTCATGCCTTAATACTCATGCATATTTATTTAGGCCAAGACATATGGCTATTGCACAATACGTACCAAATATGTCATGCCATATTACACACATATACATGTTATGCCGTACCTCATTTTCATGCCATTTAGCTTTGCATATCTCTCGGCCAATGTCCCTAAATTGCCGTACACATGCTTTTAATCACATTCAAGTATAAAAACACATATTTTGACATTACACAAGCATGCTTACACACACATAATGACATTGCCATGCAAAATAGGCCATTTTTACACATTAGACATGTCTCGGCCACACTAAGCACATGCACACAAGCCTTATTTATCCATTTCATCACCTACACCTATAATGCCATCACTACCAAACTAGTTACCATATAACTTGCCCTAGTAACTCACTATATCCCTAGCCTACTTGCTAAGTAACCTCTCAGCTAAAAGAGGCCTAATGTCCACGCTCTAAATTTCCACCACATAATACCACAAATTATGTATTTATATGTCAAATACATTAGAATTCATGCCAAAGTCACCTTAACAAGTCATACACACACACATATCCTTACACAATCCTCTCAACTAGAAGAAGACTAAGCCCCTCCATTCATTCTTTTCACCAAGTTATCATTCCAAGCATACATTTTGTACATCATTAACACAAGTATATGCCTATTTCATCAATTCACACACATTAGCTTCATTTTCCTCCAATTCCATACAAGGTTACTAAGCCTATTACTTTTGAATTCCAATGTCCATAATTTGAATGCCTTAAATTCACATACATCACTACCAAAGGCGATTTGTTAATCACTTCAAGCTCACAAAAATCTTAATTGCACCTCACTTAGCCTTAGCTTTTATACACGGCAATTTATATTCAAAATTCCTTAAAAAATCACACAAGTCTCTAAATCAAATTCCAAGCCTATAGGCATTCTTAGAATCACCAAATCCTCTAGGAAATAAATAAAAGAAGGATGGATTCACTTACACAGAAGAAAGTTGCCTTTCAACCCTTTTTAATGTACAATTGCACACAACTTGAATTTCTTTGAGCTTTAAGGACTTCTATGGCTCCCAATTCTTTCACAATTCAATTCTTTAACACATTAACATGAGTTTAGTGGCAACTGGCAAGAGAAAAGCTTGTAAAAAGAAGCAAAAATGGTGGAAGCAAGGGGAAAATGGTGTCAGGATGATGGAGGAAGAAAAAAGAAGAAAAGAAAGGGTGGTGTATGACATTGGCCATATGGCCACTAAGGTGTCACAAAGGTCTATTTATAGTGGTTGAGGTGGTACGAGTGGGGTCTTATGCCACCTAAGCATCTTAAAAAACCTTGATTATGGTAGAAACTTTAGGGAATTTTTAAAAATCACACAGACCTCTAAAAATTATCATGTTTGTTTTAAAAATCCATGATTAGTCCCATTTAGAGGCTCATAAAATTTCATAGGCAAATTCCATCGATAGGATAGTTAACTAATAGCCTCGATTTATGTGTAAAGCTTAAAATTTAAAAAAATTTGCAAACATGCTCAGAATTCAAAAATTCTTTCACCAATGGACTTGGGGGAATTTTTAACCTTCACGATATGGTAATTTTAGGTTTGTCTAGGAAAATCCTGGGTTATTCCTAGCTCAACTCCAAATGAGCCTATGGCCCATTAGATTATAACCTTAAATAATTTATTTGTTCTGCTAACTCTTTAAATTAAGTCAATTTTATCATTTTATGGCCCCTAGAAGTTTCATGACTAGTACCACTTCTTAGATCCTCATAAAGGTGATCCGACACTTTAGGAATACTTTTCGACCTCAGTGACACTATTCATGAAAGCTCAACTTACTAGCATCATAATCTTCATCATATAAACAAATTGAGGCAAGCATTCATATTCAATATAGCCTTACACCAAAGTAAGTATTTCTTTCTTACTTTGTTATGTACTATTTCAATTTAAGCATTTACATAGCACATAAAGTGGGGGCAAGTGTAGATGCCCTACACTTTTGTGCCTATGATGATAGCCAGAGATAGGCTCTAAATTAATAATACAAGCCCCTTAGAAATCTAGTCTACATAGACTAACATGGCATAGGTATGCCCGGACATAATGCCACAAAGTGCACGTCACTTAGATTATACTTGGCCAAAACCCTACGGTTTGCCTAGACAAACCAAAGTCCATGTCTACATAGACTAATGCAAACTAGGGTCAAGACCTAGCCTAAAGCCTATGAACTAGTCGGAAAGCCCATAACCTAGGTCTACACAGACTAAGTTGCCCAAGTCCATATAGAATTACAGACGAAAAGCTTCTAAAAGTTGTAGCTTCCTATTCAGACATTATCTCCTAATCTTAAAAGGATTCTAACTTCTCTAAATGGGAGAGCCATCCCCTAAACCTATAAATACCTCTCTTGGGTATAAGAAGGGAGAGGCAATTTGAAGAGCAAAAACCTTATTGTTCGAGAGTGTAGGAGAGGACTCCAATGCAAGCTTTGTACTACTAGACTACAGCCCACACTAAAAACTCTAATCTTTCTAAAATCCTCCATTCTTGTGTTATTGCTTAAGTGCTCCTTGATACGAAGAGTTCTAAGGCCTCCTACTATACATATAATATACATACGTATTATTCATATGGACCTGTGATCTCCTATGATTAATCATGAGTGAGGTGATTCTATGTAATCCCCACATTGATAATAGGAGTATGTCATTATTTTAAATAGTTTTATTATGTGTAATTAACTGTAGAGATGTTGTGATTTTTTTGTTATTTTAATTCCAATTGCATAGACACATCTTAAGGCATGATTAATTCCAAATGGACTAAAAATATTGATATTTGTGAAATTAGACATCTATATAGACTATCATTCAACACTATTTTAATAGTATTTTACATATGGTATATTATATTTGCCATATTTGACGTGTTTATATGTTGTTATATTACATGATTATCATATGAACATCATTGGCATGATACAACTAATATATCATCTGTACAGACTCCCTTTCATATGGATCATAGTTTGTATAGATGGTTATGCTTTGTATTTATTTATTCTTAGTTAGTATTCTACATGGACTCCCTTTCACACATAACATAGTCCATACTGATTATCATGTCTTATATATATTCATATGGCTCTACAGTCTGCATGGACTCCCTCCATGAGGACCATAGTCCATACGAACAATTGTTTGTAATATCATTCCTTATATATATATGTCCTCTATAGAAAATAAATTCATAACTTTCCTAGTGATAATTCTTTTAGACATACATCATGATTCTTTTAGATATACATCATGATTTATCTATATTTAGGTTAAATAGGTTCTTTTAAGTTTACCTTTTTTTTAGGTTTTCATGGACTATTACCTATTGTTTGTAACCTATTCCTTTTATTTTATGCAAGCAACTATTCTAGTAAAATAAGAGGTTTGGATGAACTTAATAACCCTTACATGCAATAGTAGCACAAATGCTTACTAGAGCCATATTGTGTTTGCACAAACTTTATAATGTAAAGACAGGACTATGGCACTCCTTACTAGATTCCCAAAGAAACCCAATAGGTGATGCATTTCCCACTTGGTCACCCATCTTGAAATTGTTCTAGCTCTGCACTCCTTAACACTTACTAGTTCTTTTTATTATCTGGTTAGATATTGCCTAAGCCCTTGTCTATTACTTAGACATTACTATTCAAGGTATATTCAAGCTAGAAATCTATCTGTTAGCCAATTTTATGTTTTATAGAAATTTAGGCAATACAATAGCTACTTGGGTGACAATTTAAAAATTTTGACTTGTGCAAGGCACTTTTAATAAACTATAATTCATCTCCTATCACCCTCTAGACCCTTCTAGTCCTCTATTATCATCCATATATCTATCATTAATAGATAATCATTCAACACATTGGGCCTTAGGCCAAAAATATTAGACTTAGATAAAAATTTAATCATTTAGATCCATAGGCCCGTTCATATACATCATATGTTTAACTTAAAATCACACACTAGCAACTTCTAAACTTGTTGAACCCATAACCTACAGTCTTTACATGAGTGCCTACAAAACCATTAAAAATACAATATATAATGCCTTTCAATGCCTCTACTACTACACTACACAAAACTTGAGGCTGGACTGTTACTTGCTATTACTTGCACACCAAAACACTAGTACACTGAGTATGAAATTTAGTGGTGAATTTGAAATAAGAAAAACATGTTAATGCTATCACACATTTTCTATTAAACATGTCATGGATGTATGAATGCAATACATTTAATCCATGTTGTAAAAATAATATTAGTTTATTAACAAGTCTCATGATTTAGTTAATTACAATTATGCCACTATTACACTGTCATTAATCCTAGTGTTATTATTAACTGTCATCAGGTGAAATATTTAATTTATCCAATAGGCTCGACTAGATAGGCTACACTATGAGACACTAAAGCAAGAAGGAACTCAAACTATGTAGTGGTCCTGAATTCTGGACCTTGGACTCTACACCATCCCTAATGCAGTGGCCCATCTTATGGACCTCGATTGCTGCATCGAACTACTGTGATAAATAGACAACAATATCAACAATAT
>CANXYI010203618.1:0-11492 GCA_948208565.1 Hura crepitans
AAGAAGACTTTAATGGTGACATGGGGGAAGATTCTAAAGAAAGTTCCGATAGCCAGAAGGAAGATTTAGAAGATGACTTTGATGAGCATGAGGAAAGTTATGAAAATGATGACTCAAAAGATGAAAATATGGCTTCATCAGTGGATAGCTCAACTACACCTATATAATAACATGATCCCTTTAGAAAGTATAATTAAATAGTATATTTTGAAAAAGAAAATGTCCCTTGCATAAAAGTAAATTTAATAAAAGAAGCACATCACTATCAGGAATTTCAACATTTTGATAGATAGAGATTTGTATCTTTTGATAAAAAAAGGGAATAATATTAGGCTACATATAGTATACCCCAAACTAAATCTGTAATTCTCTGTAAAGTATAAATAAGTGGTACTTTTTGACAAAAATTCCCTATATAGGAATGAATGTAACAGAAGAAGCATATCACTATTTAGAGCAATATTATTTTAATGAATAGTGATTTGCATCTTTTAATAGAAAGGGAATGATAATTAAAATTGCATTATGTAAATGCTATGGATGTAATATAAGATATTTGCACTGATAGCACTATAATGCTAAATATCTATATTGGCAAAGTAAGATTTATCATTGTTATGTATATATACAATAGATAAATATTTAACATAATTTGCAATAAACATTTTACAGGTACTAATGCTATTAATATTACACCTAATTTCACAAGATACAGACATCAAGAATTGCAGAAGTCTCTATAGGTTATATTTTAGAGTCAAAACAATTGGCAAACGAAGGAATTGAATGGGTAAAAAATGGGGATAGTTTACTAGAAAGCCATAATGTAGAATTGCCTGACATTACAAATTTAGACTTATAGCAGAATCATTTGGTTCTTATAAAGGAAGTATGGGAGGCTTTGATGCTAACATGGAGGCAAATGTTTAATGATCAGTATGGATGGATAGCTTATCTTATGTATTTGCCCAATTATACTAATATGGTTAACGCCATGATCAAGTATTGGGATCCTAGTTATAGATGTTTTACATTTGGAGATATAGATATGGCACTTACAATTGAGGAATACCAGTTCATGTTGAATTTAAAGATAACTTTCAAGCCTTATAAATATGCAAGAACAAAAAGAGGATTAAAATAGTTAACAAGAGTTATTGAGATTCATGCCAACAGTTTAATAAGATGGGAGCAGCCTATGACCAAAGCAATTAAGACTGAACCACTTTTGCAATTTATCCAAGCTAACATTGACTCAAATAGCTCTTTACCGGCACTAGCACTTCTCATTTAGGGGATAGAACTATCGCTAAAATTTTTAGGTGTGATTGATGAAAAAGTCATAATATGTTTCATAAAGGCGATATGGAATGGAACCTCGATTTTATGTATCTTGGTAAAAACTTTTAGAGCCTTAAATGCTATCAAAATTCTGAGAGAGGATGATTTACAATATGTTGACCACTTCTTTGCATATGGGCATTAAATCATTTTCAATGTCCTCCAACCTTTAATCTCCCTATAGTTAGATATGATAAAGATTTCAACAAGTGTTCTAATCATGTCTTGCGATTTAGGCAATTTAGATGGCCAACATTGCAGCCTAAAGTGAAAGTTTTGTTGTAGTTTCTTCATAACCTCAAAGAAAAGAATATATCATAGATACCTTTATGGAAGGATTGTGATGACTTAATAGTCAGCTGTGGGAAGTTCTTATGGATACCTTTGCTAGGTCTATGGGGAGGAACATCATATGCACTTACCATGTTTAAAAGACAATTAAGAGCTACTCAGTTCATTCTAGTTACTAAAGGGTTACATGGATCTAATTTTAAATATGGGAAAAATAATACAGAAGGAATGATAAAGGAAATAGTAAAAGCATGGTGATATGTCAGGATATTGAAGAAAATTACTCCAGTAAATCAGCTATGGTAAATTATCCTTAATGGCATCAAAGAAGCGGTAAAGGGTTTATGCCTCCAAAAATAAGGGTTGATAAGAGGAAAATGCCTATGGAAACATCAACAAAGGTAGAAGATGAACTCCCAGAATAATCAAATGATGATTTAGTCGAATGAATAAAGATGGTCATGAAGGCAAAAAAGGAAACCTTTGGTTTGGAAGAACAAAATGATGAATTAATGGAAGAGGTTCATATGTTACAAAATCAGCTCATGCAGATAAAAATGGTTCATGATGAGGAGAAAAGAAGCCTAAAATAGGGAAATAATAAGCTTCGAGTTAAAAATGAGGAATTAGTTTAGGAAATATGTGCCTTGCAGAAGGGCAAAGAGAAAATAAATCAGGACAGTTTAGCAATAAGAAGATATCAGGAAGAATATGCAGAAAATCAAAGGAGGGATCTGCGGAAGCAATATCAGCAATTAATGGAGGAGTATTAGATGTTACATGCTTATTATGAAAAGATAAGTGGAGAGATCAATTGTTATAAAATTAGCATAGATAAAAATTATTATGATTATTGCAAAATTGAGATAGAAAAAAATCAAATTCAGAGAATGATATGAGAAATATCCAATAATGCAATTATCTTTGTGGATAGTTTGGCATATTTTAAATATACTTATATGCCTAACGATGAAAAGGGGGAAAGGATTATCGCTTTCTTGGAAAAGCTTCAAAAGAATCTAGAATACTTAGGTCAAGTCGTGTGAAATTGTGTGTAATATTATTTTGCCTAGTATTTGTCAAATGTTAAGTATAAATAAATGTTAGATATATTAAACTTGGATGATGTAATATGAATGATATATGTTATATAATATGGGTTTGATCTACTATTACCTAGTATAATCATATGAATAATTTATTAAATAGGTAATCAAAATAGCCCACCAATTTAATCAACCAATTCTTTTTGGGCATCTATATTTAACTCATTTAAGAAAAAGGCAAATGGACGAGCAAAGACAAGAAGAGTTCAAGAGAGATATTGATCAAATCAAGAAGTAATTATTATATGTAAATACTATGAAAGAGCAATTGGCTAAAATAATGGAACTACTTAAAGGAAAAAGTATAGTAGATGAAGCACCAATTGCCCTTCCTATGGCATTGCCAATAATAGTATCACGAACTCCTATGATGGGTTAAACATCTCAAAGGTTATTCCTTGAACAAAGTTCGATAAAGCAAAAAGAAGAAATAAGTGTAGTCCTATATCTAGATGATCCAAAGGTATAAGCTAATATGTAGGAATCAACAAAGGATGGAGAAACAGAAAAATTAGGGTTGCTGGAGGAGAGATTAAAAGCAATTGAGGGAATCAATATCTTTAAGACAACTAATGCTACACAGTTATGTTTAGTACCTAATGTGGTTATCCCTCTCAAATTCAAAACTCCTAAATTTGAAAAATATGAGGGGAAGAGTTGTCCTCAAAGTCATTTGTCTATGTATTGTAGCTAGATGGCAACGCATGTAAATAATGAAAAATTACTTATCCATATATTTTAGGAAAGTCTAACAAGACCTGCTTTGAATGGTATATGCAATTAGAAAGAAACCATATTAGACAATGGAAAGATCTAACTAATACATTTTTAAAGCAATATAAGCATAATGTCAATATGGCTCCAAGAAGGGATGACCTTCGTGCTATGGAAAAGTAATATACCGAAATGTTTAAAGAATTTGCTCAAAGATGGAGGGATAAGGTAGCTTAGGTTATTCCCCAGCTCACAGAAAAAGAGATTATAACTAATTTTTTGGACACTTTAGGACCTCCTTTTATAGCATGATGCTGGCCAATACCACCACAAACTTTTCTAATTTTGTTATGGTATAAGAACGAATAGTGTAGGGCATTAAACAAAGAAAGCTTAAAGAACGAGTCAGTGAGTCAAATAATTAAAAAAAAGTAATATGTAGGCAAAAAGAAAGAAGAAGATGCTCATATGGTAGGGGGAATAAAGGAAAAACGAAGGAATAAAATACATTTGTAACTGCATAGTGCCTACTACAGTACAAATGCAATACCTAAGTTAAACAACAAATACAATTGGTCCTAAAAAACAAAATTATAGGCAACATCGAGCCTCAGAGGTCTTCAATCCTATCCCAATTACATATATAGAATTGCTACCCCAATTAATGCAAAATAATTTGGTAAGCCTATCACCTCTTAAGCCCCTAACACCTCCATATCCCAAATGGTATAAGAAGGATGCTAAATGCAAATACCATGCCAGAGTAATATGACATTATAAAGAAAATTGTCTAGCATTTAAAAGGAAGGTACAAGGGTTGATAAATGCAGGATGGCTTAAATTTGATGAGGGAGAACAAAGCCCGAATGTCACCACTAATCCATTACCAAATCATGAGGATGGAAGAATAAATGCCATAATTGATGAAAAGGAAAATAAAGAATTAAGTTTGGAATATTTAAAAAAGGCTTACAATTTAAAACAATTATTAACATCATTGATGCGAATAGGTTTATTGGCAAAAAATTTAGATGGATCAAGAGAATAGAAAGAACTCTCAAGACTATTAGATGCAAAATGCATAACAATCCAGGTAGCTAGTAAAGAAATAGCAGCTATAGGAAAGAAAGGTGATAAAGAGACTGGAAGACCAATTCCTATAGTTATTCACTGCCCTTCTCACTCGAGGCAAGAATCCATCGAATCAATAATATCCCCCATGGCCAAAATGACATTAAGCTTACCAACACCTTTTCCTTACAAGGATACAAAGGCAATACCCTAGATATATGGATGCTCAATAACTTAACCAAAAGAGCTAGAAACTCTATAAGTGTCAGGACTCTTTATAGAAAATATTGTTGGGGTTAGAGGAATGACAAGAAGTGGGAGATGTTATATTTATGAAGAAGTAAGTCAAAAAAGAAATAAAGAGCTAGAATGATGTTGTAAAGGGAAAGATAAAAAAGAAAATTATAATAATATAGTTCTGGAGGCACAACAAAAGCAAGCTTATAAGCCTAAGAAAATAGTACCTGAAGAAGATGTTGAAGAATTTTTGAGGTTGGTCAAGCAAAGTGAATATAAAGTGATTGAGCAACTTAATCATACCGCTGCTTAAATTTTGCTACTTGCTTTAATCATGGCATCAAAACGTCATTGGGTTACATTGTTAAAAATATTGGATCAAGCATATATCCATCATGACATTTCAATGGAAAACCTCAATAATATTATTGGTTATGTAATGTTAGCTAATTACATCACTTTCACGGATGATGAGATCCCTTCTGCAGGAACAAGCCATGTCAGGGCCTTACATATTTTGGTAAAATGAAAAAATTAGTCAATTATGAAGGTGCTAGTGGACAATGGTTTGTCCTTAAATGTAATGCCAAAATCCACTCTAAGCAAACTTTCTTTTGATGAATCATTTGTAAGACCAAGTTTGATGATTATTAGAGCATTTAATGGTACTAAAAGAAATGTTATCGAGGAAATTGAACTACCATTTCAAGTGGGCCCTACTTTATTTCAAATACCTTTTCAAGTAATGGATATAAACCCAGCATATAGTATGCTATTAGGAAGACCTTGGATTTATAGTGCTGGAGCAATTCCTTCTTCTTTACGTTAGAAAGTAAAATTCATTATTGATAGAGAATTGATAGAAGTTAATGGCGAAAAGGAAATCTTTATATCTAGGCCTGTAAATGATCAATTTATTAAAAGGATAAAGGAGGCAATTGAAAGTTCTTTTCAAGCTTCTAAAATAGTAAATGTGATTAATGAACCACTAAGAGAAAAAGTTAGCAAAATCACATTTTTCTAATGCCTCACAGGTGTCCATACAAGTAATGTTAATACAAGGGTACAGATAGGAATAGGCTTAAGAAGAAATAAGCAAGGATTGGTCAAATACATAGATCTCATAGTAAATAACTTTAGAGTAGGTTTGGGATATCATATGACCCATTATGATAAGATGAGAGTGAAGAATGAGCAGCGATTCAAAAAAATGGTGAAGGTGTATGAGCCAAAGATCGATCATTCCCAAGTGGAAATTCCTCCTTTAAAACAAGTGTTTAGAAGTGCATGATGGCTCATGCATTAATTAAATAACGTTATGGAAAGAGGAAATTTGTCAGGAAATAAACTCGCCTTGATAAATGCTAATAAGGGAGAAGAATTGATAGAAAATTGTGTATATTCTTTCCAACTAGAGCAAGAACTAGGGAATCGGAAGGTCTTGGAATTCCTGTCCCTACTAAATTAATGTCCTCATTAACTAGAGCTCTTTATATATGGTTTATTTTGAATCTTTGATACTTATATGTAACCTGGGATTGCTTTTAGCTATGCCTAAGGCTAAAAGTTTTAGTATGTTAGGCTTCTTAATTAATAAATTAATGCCTTATCTCATATACTTCTCTTTTTATTTCTCCTAAAATCCCTTCCATGTTTCTTTTCTTGTTTCTTACATTTTTATCCAGGAATAATGAGTCTTTAGATGATATGCTTAAGGAAAGACTAAAATATAATTTTGATTATTCAATATATGAAGTAAAATCTGATGAAGAAAAAGATGAAAATGAAGCCATGGCACCTAAACTCGGAAAAATGTGGGATCACAAAGAAAGAATTATGGAATCACAATAAGAACCTATATAAGTGATAAATTTAGGAATGGAGGAAAATCCTAAAAAAGCCAGAATTAATCGTAACTTACCTCACAAGTTAAAAGAAAGGATTATTGGATTATTGAAAAAGTATATAGATGTTTTTGCATGGTCCTATCAAGACATGCCTGGATTAGACACTGACATAGTTGTTCATAAGTTACCTCTAAAACCAGGATGTCAACTTGTTAAGGAAAAATTAAGAAAAATGAAACCAGAGGTACTTTTGAAAATCAAAGAAGAGGTTAAAAAGCAGTTAGAAATAGGTTTTTTGGAAGTAGTTAAGTATCCTAAATGGATAGAAAATATCATGCTGGTTCCAAAAAAGGATAGAAATGTAAGAATGTGTGTAGATTATAGGGATCTAAATAAAGAAAGCCCTAAAGACAATTTCTTATTACCACACATAGATGCGTTAGTGGATAGTGCTGCAGGTTATTACATGTTCTCTATCATGGATGGATTTTTAGGGTATAACCAAATTAAGTTATTTTGGGATGAGAAAGAGAAGACATATTTTATTACCCTTTGGGGAACCTTTTGCTATAAAGTGATGTCGTTTAGGTTAAAAAATGTGGGAGCTACTTACCAAAGAGCAATGGTTACCCTATTTTCATGACCTAAAGCATAAAGAAGTTGAGGTGTATGTAGATGCTATGATAGTTAAATCATGTCCTGAAGAAGACCATGTAGGAGTGTTAGAAAAAGTATTCAAGAGGTTGAGAAAATACAAACTTAGGATGAACCCAGCGAAATGCACATTTGGAATAACTTTCAAAAAGTTACTAGGATTTATAGTAAGCTAGAAAGGAATAAAGGTAGACCCAGATAAGGTTCAAGCTATAGAAGAGTTATCACCCCTAAGAATAGAAAAAGAAGTATGAAGCTTTATGGGAAGATTAAATTACATAGCTAGATTCATATCTCAATTGACAAATACATGCTAGCCTATTTTTGGTCTATTGTGGAAAAGAAATTCCAACAAGTGGGATGAAAAATGTTAACAAGCATTTGATAAAATTAAAGAATATTTGAAATACCCACTTGTATTACAACCTCCAATCATTGGAAAACCTTATTAAATTTAACGGTACATGAGAAATCCATGGGAGTAATGTTGGGACAATATAATGAAAAAGGAAAAGAGCAGGTGATTTATTATGTAAGCAAACAATTTACAAGTTATGAAAAAAATTATTCTCTTTTAGAAAAAGCATGCGTTACTTTAGCATAAACCATGAGATAGTTGAGACATTATATGCTATCTCACACTACTTATCTAGTTTCTCGAATGGACCCCATTAAATATGTTTTTGAAAAGCCAGCACTTATTGGAAGAATTGCTCGGTGGCAGGTGTTACTCTGTGAGTATGAGATCATATATATCACTTAAAAAGCTGTTAAAGGAGGAATCATCGCAAATTTTCTAGTAGCATAGTATTAAAACCACTTAAGAGGTTAATTTAGAATTCCCAAATGAAAGCCTAATCATTTTGGAAAAAAAGTGTGTGAAGATTCGAGAAATTGGATAATGAAGTTTGATGGTGCTTCTAATGCATTAGGTTATGGAATTGAGGTAATTTTGATAGCTTTTGAGGGGACTTATTTTCTAGTAATGGCAAAATTATGTTTTAAATGTACCAATAATATGGTTGAATATGAAGCTTGTGTTATAGGGTTACAAATGGTGATAAAAATAAAGGTTAAATGTTTAAAAGATTATGGGGATTCTGCTTTGGTGGTAAACTAGTTGAATGGAATATGGGAAACTAGAGACGTTAAACTAATGCCATATCAGGGATATGTTCATTAATTCATGAAGAAATTTGACTATATTGAATTTGAGCATATCTCTCGAATAGAGAATCAGATTGCAGATGCTTTAGCAACATTGGCAGCCATGTTCAGGTTAGATGATTATGGGAAAATGCCACCCATTAAGATTGCAATTAAAGTGACTTAAGCTTATTGTGCTCATGTCGAGATGGAGATTAATAGGAAACTGTGGTATCATGACATCATGTAATATATCAAAGACGGAAAATATCCTAACGGTGTAAATGATAATGATAAAAGGACAATACATTGCTTAGCTATTAATTTCTTTTCAACAAGAAATGTGTTATCAAAAGAAATTATGATACCACCTTAATCAGGTGTGTTGATGAAAAAGAGGCCTAAAGACTAATAAAAGATGTACATGAAGGATTTTGTGGTACTCACTTAAATGGTCATGCATTGGCAAGGAAAATCCTTTGACTGGGATATTATTAGATGAAGATGGAGTCAGATTGTATAACCTTTGTTCATAAATGCCAAAAATGCCAGATATATGCTAATAAAATTAATTCACCTTCTTTAGCATTAAATGTATTATCTTCATCATGGCCCTTCGTAGTTTGGGGATTAGATGTCATTGGTCCTATTAAATAAAAGGCATCAAATGGCCATTGTTTTATATTAGTAGCAATCAATTATTTTACCAAATGGATAGAGGCAGCTTCATAAACATATGTGACAAAGGGAGTAATAGTTAGATTTATGAAAAGCAATATCATTTGCATATATGGTTTACTCAAAAGAATAATTACAAACAATGCCAAAAATTTCAATAATAAAGCAATGGAGGAAATGTGTAAGTAGTATAAAATCATCCATCATAACTCTACACCCTATAGGCCTAAGATGACTGGAGTAGTTAAAGTGGCAAATAAAAACATGAAGAAAATAGTGCAAAAAATGGTGGTTACCTATAGGGACTGGCATGAGATGTTTCCTTTTGCATTACACGGGTACAGAACAACAGTAAAAACTTCTACTAATGCTACTCCGTATTCTCTTGTATATAGAATGGAGGTAATATTGCCTATCGAGGTTGAGATTCCATCATTGAGGATTGCCTTAAAAGCAAAATTGGATGATAATGAGTGGGTACAAAAGCAATGGCCAATTATACTAAAGGCGGCTTATAAGGGCCCATGTAAAGAAATTAAGACTTAAGGAATTTCAGGAAGGAGACTTAGTTCTGAAAAAAAAATCATTTTAAGATAACAGGATTCAAAAGAAAAATGGGCACCCAAATTTGAAGGTCCTTATATAGTAAAGATGGCATTTTTAGGAGGAACATTAATTTTAACAAATATGGATGAGAAGGAACTCCCTGAGCTAATTAATTATGATATGGTAAGGAAGTATTATGCTTAAGAAAGGAACAATGTATACAAGGGAGAAATACTCAGTGTAAAAATATAGCAAATAAATTTTGGATTTTTTGTCAGTTATATCATTGTAATGAATCATTTTATTCATCTCTCTTACTTATTCTCATTTTTAGCATTTGCAAAGGAGGCATTACAATTATAAAAAGCTCTCAATAAAAAATTTTTGACAAGGTGAATTTCAAGGTAAGACGTGTTGTAAATACAATTAAGTGGTCAGAAAAAAGGCATATCAACAAGGAAAATCAAGGTAGGATATACCAAGTATATCTCCAGAGACTATTTTGAAATCAAGTTAGATATTGACACCTCATAAATAAGGGATATGGCTCAAATGGTGGTTTATTTTGATTCAACAACCTGTTAATATTTGTAAAAAGAAAAAGGTTAGGATTAGATAATAAATTGTTAAGACACATTACAGGGTAATTTCATTATTATTTTAATTCCTTTATGTTTAATTTGCGACACATTGAGCATTTTATAAGGGCACCACAGTAGTCCATATATATTGTGTCAAATTTAGGGGCAAGATGGATATGTTACAAGAAATTCACAAATAACACAGGGAAAACCTTTTTTTTTTAAAAAAATCAATGATTTGACTTAAAGAAACTAACTCTAGCTAATTAAATTTTGAGAACCGTGAACTTTATAAAAGACTAATAAGTCTTCACATTTATGACAATTTTTTCACATGAATTCCTAAATCAATATCATGTTTCAAAAGGATTAAGCAAAACAACTTTCTAACTACTTATAAAAGAGGGGGAGGGGGGGGCATCTAAAAATCACCAAAGCTATAACCTAATCATAGTCACTGAAAGACTTCAAAATTTCAAACTATGTTCACTTATAAGAAGTTTATGGTTTTAGGAGATGTCAAAAAACTCAAAATCATCACAACTCGTAGAAAGGTTATGATTTTTAAAATTTAAAATTAAAATCATTCATAGAAAGATTCTGATTTAAAAAGTGCATTGATCATGTTCACCCATAGGAAGTTCACTATTTTGGAAAATGCAAATTATTGAAATCAAAACCATTAGATGTCAAAAAAATTTTAAATCATTGCCACTCATAAGAAGGTTATGATTTTGAAAATATTAAAATCAGGATCGCTCCCACAAAGATTCTAATTTTTTTTAAAGTGCCTTGATTTCTTGAAATGTGATCACTCATAGGAAGTTCACTATTTGGGAAAAGCAAGGCTCTAAATCTAAATCGCTTGCAGGAAGGTGTTGATTTAGAACACTAAATAAAGACAAATAAAGATGAAAAATAATTAAAAAAAAGGGAAAAGAAAAAAAATCAAAATAAGAAATGGACTCAAATGGCCACCCTTTTTTTTTTGCACACTCTTAATTATATTAGTACACAAAAAAGGGGGCAGTTGTAGATACCCATTTTCGTCTGAACATATAACATAACAAATTAACATTATAAATAAATAAATAATCTAGTATTTATAAATAAAAAGAGACATTAAGAGTATAATTAGTAGAATTAACATCATATAATTATAAATTAAGTAATTTAAATTATAAACATTGTTTCTACAAATTATATCAATAAAATATTATTATTATTATTATTATTATTATTATTATTATTATTATTATTATTATTATTATTATTATTAT
>CANXYI010203753.1:0-13206 GCA_948208565.1 Hura crepitans
TTAAAGGGTACTTGTAGGGTCTTTTTAAGGATTCTCCTTTTTAGTTGAATGGGTATTTTGATAGGATTAGGATTCAATCCTATTTGAACTACTAATTTTCTGAAAGCTTTTTGAAAGATGGTTCGTGCAAATCTTATTATATGGAAAGAGGTTTGTGTAGACCTTAGGCTTTGGTGGTTCAGGTGGCTAGGCTCAGTTTATTTAGGTTAATTGTATGTTAGTCCATACAGACCTTAAGTAAGTCTATGTAAACCTACTACCTATTAGTCTATAAAGATCATTGTTTCAGGTTACTTTCCTTGTTGCTTAAGCTTGTCTCTAACTACCATCATAGGCCCCAAAATGATTAAATCGAAATTAGTGTCAGGCTTCAGGCTTAGGCTAATTTATTACTGATATAGATCCCTATTTTTTTCTCTAATTTAGGTCACACTTTAAGCTTTTTGAATTGGGTTAAAGTTAAAATTCATAAGAATATTCAAAACCTAAAATCCAGATGTCTACTATTGCCCCAACTTTGGTGTGTGCTAGGAAATGCTAATGTAATAGTGGATATCAAAGTTTGAGACTTAGTAATATACATAAATTTTTATTGGCTTTTATTATTTTGCCTATTTCTAATCCAACTTATTATTTCACGTCTACATGATACAGCTTGTTATCTCACACAATCATGATTAATCTTATTACACATCTTTGTATCTTGACATTTACATCTTTTGATATCTTAATGTTCACACCTCTTGATAGATTGGCATTTACACATCTTGGTGGCTTGTTATTTACATGTAGACACCCTACCTTTTAGACCTATAATGATAACCATAGACAGGCTCAAGTAATAAAGCAAGCAACCTAGAACACTGGTCCATATGAACTATCATAGTATAAGTTCACCCAGACTTGATACCTTATGGTTTGTATCAACCCCCCAAGATCCAACTTGACCTATGGCCTATGGTCCACTAAGACAAACTAAAGCCTATGTCCACATGGATTAACACATGCTCAGCCCAAAACTTATAAATCATTATGGTGAACCTACAACCTAGGTCTGCATGGACTTAGCAACCATTGTCTATACGAACCTATCATAAAAAAAACTTCTAAAAGTGTGAACTTACTATTTGGACTCTATTTCCTAATCCATTTAAGACTCTACCTCTTATATATGTGAAAGCCACCTACTAAGCCTATAAATACCCTCTTTTAGGTAAGAATAGGGGGAGGCAATTAGAGAACTCTTAACCCATTATTCTGAGAGTTTAGGTATTAACTCTAAAGTAGGAAATGATCTACTAGACCTTAGCCTACACTAAAAAATAATTGTTCTTTGTAAAACCCTACCTTTGTATTATTTCTTAAAGCTTATTTACAAGGTAAGATATAAGGCTTGTGTTATTCATTATTGTCATCCATCTGTGTGTTCTATTTTTGTAAACTAATGATCTCCCATGATTAATCATCCGTGAGGTGATTCTATGTAATCCCCATATTAATTATAGGAGAAGAAGGTTGATGTTTTAAGCTATTTCATTAGCATTTAATTGTCCATTGAAATTACATAATCATTCTAGAATTAATATTCTAATCACATAATGTTATCTTAATACATACTAAGGTCTATACGGACTTAATAATTGAATATGTGCATGATCTGACATCCATGTAGACTATTGTTCGATAATAGTCTTTCTTATTATCATGTATGCTATGTTTTAACATATTTCATTTACCTTATTGACATGCCTTAATGTTATTACCACATCATATGACTATATTGCTTCCTATGACATAGGTTGTTAATTTCTTGAAATTAGTGTGTGGTCCGCGCGGGCTCCCTTTCATAAGGAGCATAGTCTGCATAGATATGTGTTTTTTATAGATGACTATATCACTTATCAATCTACACAAACTCCTTATCACCAAGAGTTTAGTCAACATGAGTATATGTTTTGAAATTTGTATCTCAAGAATACTGTTATGATGCATGTACATTTTTTCCTTGTATGGTTAGTTTGTCATCTCCGTAATCATAATCTTTATATGTGTATGTTCCATGAATATCCTTACTTGTATATGATATGATGTCATTCTCTTTAACATGGTTATTAGGTCCTTATGCACCCTCATTTCTGTTATTAATTACTTTACTTGAGTTGTGTAAAAGTTAACCATTCTTGCTAGATATGAGGTCCAGATAAACATTGCTCTTATGGCATGTTATAATCCTTATGGACATAGATTGAAAGCCCTATTGAGTCCGTACAGACTGAACGATGCAGAGATAGGACTAAATAGCTTGTTCTTTATTTATTTATTTGGTTTGACTAAATAGTTTGTTCTTTATTTGTTTATTTAGTTTTGTACTTCTTATTTCCTTTGGTTGTTCTTGGGTTGTAATAGGTAGTTTAACAACTTGTTTACATACCAAAAACCTAACTTCACATCAATGGTTTTTCTATATAATTAATTGGTGTTTTCTTAATAAAATGATTTTGATTTTTCCTTAATAAATGTCACATAGAAAATGTATTTTAACAAAGGCCAATCTCCTAGAGATGGGAGTTAGGTAATTACCGCTAATTCCTATAGAATTACTAGTAGTTGTTAGGTCTAGCAACCATTAATGAATGACCCAATTTGTGAATGCTTAATATACAAATATTCCTATTACATACTTTGAATGCTGTAAAATTACTTTCTCTAAGTGAAAAGGTGATGTTAATGCATTAATTAAATTCTTGCTTACATGATATGAGATTGATAAATGTTAGAATATAAAAGAATGTATAATATTAAGGAGTAAATAAGATCTAATTTTGAATCCTATCTAGGCAAACAATCAGTGGTCTTGGTATAGAGCCAGGTGGTGACTCCAAACACTAACCACCTTATCCCTAGTAACATCTCTTAAATATATAGTGGTGACTCAACTAGGGACCAATAATTGAATTTGAAAGTGCCCAAATAATATGCCTTCTAATATTCTAATTTTTATTAGTCCCACGCATTTCATCTTATATATAATGTGTCCCTTTTTTACCTTAGATGGTGTTGTAAAACATGAACCTATTTTACATTCATGAATTGGGAATTGCTAGCATATCCATCACTCACAAGCCTTATACCTTTAAGTATATGAAAAGGTAAACTAATTGGTCATAATTATCCTTAATTGGAAAAACCCGTTAGAAGGGACCCCACTTATGAGAGCCATGAAAGACTTTTTTAGCCAAACCATGAGCTTATATAGTCAAGCTTAGCAACTTACCTTAAGTTGTATGACCCTAAATGTTTGTGATTACATTATGACAGCTATATAGGCCTATTACATTTAACCCTATTTGAAGTAGGGCTAAGCCCATTGTGCCTTTTATCTGGAATGGGCCTAACCTAATTTCACCTTAAACAAAATTTAAATGTTATAGGCTATTACCTTTGGATGCACTTTAAATATGAGAAATTATTTAAGCCTGATAAAACCCATAATTGAACTTTGGTGTCCCCATTGACATTTAGGTAATCCCATCTAGGAATAAAATGGCTTAACCATGTGTACAGCAGAAATATGGTCAAAAGGTTTCTTATTTATGCTTGTCCTTACTACATCACATACATATATCCCATGCATACCATGCATTGTTAATATGTTATTCACAAATCATTTCTAACGCATGGTTTTATAGCCATCATTGGTCCTTCATTCACCATTCAGTAAAAGAAAGTAGGCAAGCGCCTTAGTAGAACTAATGATCCACTACCAGTTTAACTTAAGAAGGGAACTATGTCTACTAATGAGTTTATCACCAAGTACATGCTATTGGAGGCCATGGTTGAGATGGAAAAGAGGATAATGGTAGCCTTCACCAATGCCATGTCCGGTATGCACATTCAGAAAGAAGTAGGCCAAACTTCTACTACTCATAAGGAAAAAGAGCTAATAGATGAAATGGATGATCAAGTTTCAGACGATGGCATCCTGCTAGTCAAGAGATCCTACAACAAGGTCCCTCCACCTAAAATAACTGAAGATGACCAAATCAAGAAGCTAAATGAGAAAATGAAAGCCATGAGTAAGCTTATTATTAAGGGCAAAGATATTGACCTAAATGATATCAACCTAAGGGTAGACCGTACTATGCCTCACAAGTTTAAAATGTTTGATCTAAGTAAATTTGATGGCACTACTGGTCCAAGGACCCACTTGCTATGAAGGCCACTAGCTTATCAGAGGTTTATATTGCAAGCTTATTTAGCATGTCCCTTACTGGCCAAGCTTTGGATTAGTATTATTACCAAGAAAGAAGGGTTTAGGAAGATTAGGGTGAACTAGCAAGAGCATTTAGCAAGTAGTATTCTAATGATACTAGTATCGAGGTGACATTGAAAGACCTTGAATTAGTGAGACAAAATCCTAACAAAACCTTCTTAGATTATCTTAAAAGGCAAATAGCTAAAGTGTTGAAGATGAGAAACAAGCCTAATGATATCGATCAAATAAAGATGTTCATTAAGAATGCCAATAGTTACATGAATAGTGAACTCATAACCAAGGGCATCACTACTTTAGAGCAACTAAAAAATATTGCCATTAACCTAGTAATGGCTTATCAGAGCAAAGGATTCAAAAGAATAGGCATTAAGAGCTATTTAAGTAACAATGCTAGGCACACTATCAAGATATTAGATGTGAATGTTGTACAAGGTAAGCACTATTCTAATATAGGAAAGCACTTATCCTAGTGTTTAAAAAAAGTTAGTAAAAGAAATAGCTATAACCTCTCCTACCTTAACCATAAAATAGTCTATTGCCTTTTAATCATAAACATGACCAGTACTATGCCTATCATTAAAGAACAGGCAACCTTATAGATAACTACAAGCTTTTTAGGAAAGTTATACAAGATCTTATCGACACCAAGTAAATACATGATCTAAAGGCCAACTCAAACCACTTCCCAAGTATCAAACCTTATGTCTTCTTAAGTTTGGACTACCCAAAGAATATGTGCTAAGAGGCATCTACAGATTTGACTATAAGATAAGTGAAAGGGTGAGAGCAAGTGAAGTTATTCTTATAACTAGATTTTGGGATATTGAGAGTGAAAGTAAGCTTAGGGAGAGTAAGAACTTTTGGGATGGATCTTTTGATGAGGATCCTAAATAGGGTAAGAGAGAATAAGTCAGGCTTGAGGGAAAAATGGTGGACAAAGTTGAGAAAAATGGTTGAATCCTCCCCGAAAAAGAAATTAAAGTTAAAGAAGATGAAAATGATGAGATACTCAAGCAACTAAAGAAAACATAGGCCCATATCAGAATCTAGGATTTGTTAATGTCCTCTCAAGCACATAAGTAAAAAGTTGTTGAAACTTTAAGGCAATTTTTAGTGTCTTCCACTACCATCCCTGAAGAACTAGTCTAAGTCATGAAAATTAGAAACACTGGACTTATTACCTTTTTAGATGAAGACTTACCCTTGGAAAAAAGAGAACACAATTAGCCCTCTTCATTAAGGTCGAGGTGAAAGGGAAAAATACAAGGTGCACTATGGTAGATGACAACTCATCTTATATGTGTTCCTAATCAAGATTTTGGTAGGCTTGGGTATTAAAAAGAAAGATTTAGTGCACTCCAACATCACTATTAAAGCCTATGATGACACAAGAAGATAGGTTGAAGGATCTTTCACTACTAAAGTCCAGGTACAGCTTATTGTTAATAAAGCAAAGTTCACAATCATTAACTTTTTTGCCATATTCTCAGTTTTACTTAGAAGGTCTTAGTTCCACAAACTTCAAAGAGCCCTTTTTTACTCTATATCAAATGATTAAATTCCTTTATGAAGGTAGCATAATCATGGTCAAGGCTAAAATGGATCATGCAGTATCTATGCTAGATATTTCAAACTAGCCATTCAATGGGCTTCATGTCGCTAGCATATATAAGGATTACATGGACCTCACAGTGTCCAAAATAGTGAAGAAAATGAACTTCTTCCCAAGAGTTGGTTTAGGCAAAAACCTTTAGGGAATAACAAAATTGTTCGCGTCCCTTATGTTTTCCTTGGGCCGATCAAACCGAAATAGCCGAAGACTCAACCTAAGCCTCACTCCTTGAGTCTCAAAAGACGAGAAGGAAGTTAGAGGAATCTAAGGCCATTCCTATTTGATTAGCCTAGGAGGAGCGAGTTGGGCACCACAAGGTAGGAGTCACCACTCAATCGGAGCCGAGAAATACCTTATAGGGCTAAAACCAGAGCGATTTAAAACCCTACTATTATTTATACCCCAAATTAATACAAAAATTCGATTTAAATTTATAATATTATTCCTTTTCTCAAGCAACATTTTACAATTAAATTAAATCACGTATTCACATATGAGAATTTATAAAATATATTTACAAAAAAATAAATAGGTGTTCGAAATTGAAATATCTTACATGAAATTAGGCAGTTGATTATTTTGAGAACTTTGGTTCTCATATGCCAATTTTGGAAAATAGATTTTATTGTAGTGACTTTTATTAAAATTGGGTGATTGATTTGAGAACTTTTGTTCTCATATGCTAATTTGAAAAAAATGAATTTTATTATGGTGACTTTTATTTGAAAGAATGGTTTGAGAACTTTAGTTCTTGCACGTTGATTTTAGAAAATGGATGTTATTGTTATGGCTTTTTTTAAGAAGGAATCAGAATTTATTTTATTAGCAAAACACCAATTTATTAGGTAAAAATATGATTTTGATTATTTATTTCTTTTTAATGTGTAAAATCATTTTTCTACCTAATTCAGTGTTCGAGTAGTATTTTGGGATTAAAATTGGAAGTATCATATATAAAATCGAGTGATGGATTTAATTTGAGAACTTTGGTTCTCACATGTCAATTTTAGGTAAATAATTTTTCTTTATTCTGACTTTTATTAAGAAAAATAAAAACACATTTTATTAATAAAATACCAATTAATTAAATAAAAATATTTTAGTTATTTTTTCGATCGCGTGGAAAATCATTTTTCTAATTATTACAACATTAATAGAATATATAGGGAAATAATTTAAAAAAGATAATACATGGCAATTACCTAAAATACATCTTAACTAAATAAATAATAAAAATAAAATTACATTTTGGAATACCTAAAATTCAATCTAACTAAATATAGGACATAATAAACGCAATTAGTAAGAAAACACACAAGAACATAGAATAAAATAGATAGGCAGACAAAAATAAAATAAAAATGAATAGTCATAAAAATATAAAAAAATATTGCACAAATAAATTATCGCATCTAACTAGTAGATGGATAAAGCAAAAAGAAAAATAAAAACAGCAAAAATGACATGAATAATATATTTGGATGTAAAGCAAAAATAGACAGGTAAATAGAAATAAAATAAAAATGGATAGTCAAAATATAAAAAATATTGCACAAATAAATTATCACATATAACTCGTAGATGGATAAAAAAAATGAAAGCAGTAAAAATGACAGAAATAATATTTTTAGATGTGAAGCAAAAATAGATGGATAGACAGAAATAAAATAAAAATAGACAGTCACACAAATGTAAAAATATTACCTAAATAAATTATCACATCTAATTAGTAGATGGATAAAATGGAAAGAAAAATGAAAATAGTAGAAAAATGGTTCAGTTAACAAATCAAGTATATTTCCATTCAGAAAAGATCTCGATCGAATTGAAAAATCATGCTTGAATCTTCAGAAAATCCAAAAAAATGGTGTTAGAAGAGTGTTTTTTTGCCTTTTTGGGTGTATTTTTTCTCTCTAAAAATTTTCTCTCTCTTTAAAATGACCAACCTTAGCAAGGAAAAACCCATTTGGCTTTTATACACATTTCTCGAGGTTGAAAATGGGTGTTTTTGGATGAAAATGGCCATTTTGGCAAAAATAGCCGTTTTTGCAAGCAAAACAGCCAAAATAGGTGTTTTGGGCTTAGAACATCTATTTCCTTTGTAGAAACGACCTGTTTTTGGCCAAAATGATCATTTTCTCTTGAAAAACAACCGTTTTGACATTTTTTAAGGACAATTTTGAGATCTTTGATTCTGAAGTAAAAAACCCTTTTTATTAGGATTTTGTCCTTTTTATCATCATTAGGCAAATCGAACCTAGGAGCCCTAGAGACCACATGTCCATAGTTGCCCCTAACTTTAGGGAGGCGACTATATAGTGTGTGAGATGACCTAAAGTTCAGAATGGAAAGAGACATGTACCTTATGGGGTGATCTTTTCATAAGAATCATAGTGACCAGAGTTAATAAGGTCTGGGCAATGCTGGAGACATTACACCTATAGTTGATTTGATTTAGGTAGTGCTGTGACACATTACACCTAAGCTCAGGCAGTGCTATGAGATGTTGCACCTGAAGATAATTTGGTTTAGATAGTGTTGTGAGACATTGCACCTAAACTAGAGCAGTGCTATGAGACATTGCACCTGAAGATAACTTGGTTCAGGCAGTGCTATGAGGCATTGCACATGAACTCGGGCAGTGCTATGAGACATTGTACTTAAAGATAATTTGGTTCAAGCAGTGCTGTGAGACATTGCACCTAAACTTAGGTAGTGCTATGAGACATTGCACCTAAAGATAACTAAGTTTAAGTAGTGCTGTGAGACATTGCACCTAAACTCGGGCAGTGCTGTGATACATTGTACCCAAAGATAACTTAGTTCAAGTAGTGCTGTGAGACATTACACTTGAAAACTTCTTAAAAGGACACATTTGTAAGGTTGCTTAGCAAAATTTAGGTTACCCTTTGTGTAGAAAAGATAAGGTAAAATACGTTAGTTCGTTAGAGGTCATTTACAACAGGGATGCATGTGGTGTGTGTGAGTGTATTTTTTGAAATCATGTCATGATTTTGAAAATTATAACTTTATACTTTTTTCTTATTGTTCTTCTCTTTTTTTTATCTCTCATTCTCTCTTCTCTCTCTTTTTTTTTATTTTATATATCTCTTTATTTCATTCTTTATTTATTATTTGTTATTATTATTTATAAATTATTTTATTGTTTTGTCTATGTTTTGCTAAAATAAAAGTAAAGAAAAAAATATGTCAATTTTATAAATGAATACTTTTTTAGTACAAAATCTTTGTGCCATAAAATAATATGTACAGGCAAGTATAATAAAATAAAATAAAACAAAAATAAAGTAAAGGCTAAGGAGCTAAAGGCTATCTCTAGTCTCTTAGCATCCGAAGCTCTGCCTCTATCGCTTCCAGCCTCTGGGCTGTCCAAAACTTAGACTCCTTGATCTTCGCAGTTAGGTTGGTTTGGGTGCATTGGAACTATTCCATCATCCAAGTCTTCAGGCCCTAGAAAAGAGACTCGAGTGATGGTGGAGGTAGTGCTAAAGAAGATAGACCTACCTCATTGGTCCACTGCCTCTAGGCTAGCCTTTCAAGAGTCAAGTTTACCGCTAAAAGCTCCTCAAGATCCAATGTGAATTGATCATCCCCGCTTAGTTACTCCCCTACTAATTGATCCAACTCAACATCTATTAGTAGTCTGTAGCTTATCGATGCTTGGGGATCAGCCTTCACGATCCCAATGGCAATGTGGGTAGTCTCAGTCAACTCATAGTTGTTGTCAAAGAGACTTACCAAGGTGTTGCTCCAGGATGCCTAGCCCAAGTAATATGGCAGTGACAACTCCTTTAACAATGATCCCTTTGCCTAAGGATTAGCTAGCATGGTGCAGATGGTCAAGGATAGTCTAGGTCGAGTTGAATTGGATGCTATACTCTATAACCCAAAGGCTATATAACTCAATCCAATTCAACTGACTGCAGCCACTAACACATCTGAGGTAGCTGAGAGCTGAAACTCATTATAGGTAGCAGTGGACTGGGTCTTGGATGGTGGATGCCTTGGTCTAGCTGGCATTGTAAATGGTGCCAAGCCAACCAATAGACTTCTAATGCTTATTTAGGCTCTCGGGGACCTCTGTGTCCCCATTCGTGGGCAGATGTAGTAGCTCAGTGAACCATAAAAGGAGACATTAAACCTACTCCCTAGCACAGTGAAGTGGATAGTAGATGCATCGTTTGGTCTAGCCCGTCAAAATCGAAAGGTGCAGAGGAATTCTAGCATGATAATCGAATAGGTAGTGCACCATAGTAGGTAGAACTCCTACCATCTTACCTGGGTGAGTAGCTAATCCACTAGATTTAAAATACCCAGATCTCACGGCGTCTGGGTGCATATATATCAGCTCATGATTTGAGTGATTGTGGCTAAGTGTCTATATCGCTCCATCTCCTAGTCAATGAGCTAACCAGTACTGCTATGTGCTTTAGCATAAGTTAATGGTGTGGATGGTGTTGATGTGGTGGCATGGTTAAACGTGTATATTTATATAGTGCTTAGGTAAAAAAATTGTCAAAATGTATGAAAATGGTAAAAAATAAAAAAAAATTTGAACCTTTTATAGTGAGGCAAAAATGGTCATTTTTACTGCACCAAAATGGTCATTTTGGCCTATGAAAATGCCCATTTTAGGCGATAAAACAACCATTTTTTAAGATGAAAATGGCCGTTTCGAGGTTCGAAAACGGCTATTTTGGGCTAAGCCCAAAATGCCTTTTTTTACTCAAGTGGCCGTTTTCAACTACAAAACACCTATTTTTTAGCCAAAAACACCTATTTTTTTTTCTAAAATGCCCTTTTTTTCATCTTTTAAAGCTATAAATACCCTAATGCACATAGAGATCCTTATGCCAGTTGAGTTTTTTTCTCTTTTTTGCAATAATGAGTGATGAATTCCTCAAAAAGCCTCATAAAATTCTTGATCTC
Source organism: Hura crepitans (assembly GCA_948208565.1). NCBI lineage: Eukaryota > Viridiplantae > Streptophyta > Magnoliopsida > Malpighiales > Euphorbiaceae > Hura > Hura crepitans. The sequence continues at coordinate 10,839 of CANXYI010203753.1, forward strand.
TCTTCTACATGGGCAACTTCCACTTTGGCTCCCTATAATGGGTTAAAATTTCTTCGAAGAGTGCATCTTGATAAGACTCTTCTCAAGGTAATGACTCAATTTTAAGACTCGTAATTCCATGTCTTTCAATTTTCTCATCAAGAGTTATGCCTCTTATCTGAGGAATTTGTTGCAATTTTGGGTGTGTTTCATTCTTTCGACACACTACCTTGCTATTCGACCTGTGTTCCTTACTGCCCGTATGAGGCCATCGATGTATTAGGCATATTACCATTTTTGGCTACTAGATGGGTCCCACAGAGAGGACCAGTCTCTCTGAGTGCACTATTAGACTATGTTGAAAGCTACATAGACATTCCATCCCTCTGCACGAGTGCATATTTATTCATATTCTTCTCTAAATATCTGACAATTTTAGCTGAAGACCACTTTGGAGACTATCAGATATTTAGCATGATCAATAACTTAAAGACAGGGTTGAATCCTTTTCCTTTGATCTTGGCTGAAACAATTTTTGGTTTAGATGTTGTGTAGTCTAGAGAAGCTGAATTTTTCTATAAGAGCTCACTTCTGCTTTAGGTTATTTTTTTTTAGAATAAACCTCCCTAGGAAGGGGTTTTTAGCCTATTCTCTAGTTTGCCTTTTACTTAAGAAGCTCTTACGTGTTTTTATTCCTAGCAAACTTTTTAAGGATAGACTGCTTTTGTGGGTTTTCACCCTACCCTTTGCTTGACTTTTGCTTAGGAAGCCTTTGTAGGTTTTCATTCCTAATAGTGTTTTTTAGGTCTACCTGCAAGAGAAGCTTTGCTTATTAGATGATCCTTTACCTCGTGTCCTTAGATCTTATAGCTTGAAGCATTTGCTGTCTCGAGCTATTATGCATCATTTCATAGATATTGATTGATGGGTTTCATGGTTGAGTGCTATAACATATGATGCTATAAGTTTTAGAAACCCCTGGATTTGCTTACAGTATGTATGGCATAGTGGTCCTCAGGCTACATTCCTTTAACTGGCTTTTATAAGGTTTTCTTTTGTATTCTTGAACATTACGTGAGGCAGTTCAATGGGACCTAAAGGATTGTAACTTACTCATTGTCTTTTAGAGGAGGAGATATATCTATCACCTTCACTTCTAGTTATCATGACTTATAGAGGCAGTTACCTCTGAAGATGAACATTGTGCCTAAGTTTGTTTGTAACTTTTAGACTTTAGATGCATATAAAGAATGGGTAACAAGCCTTTCTTGAGATAACTAGACCTACTGGTTGAGGATAGGTGGCAAGATCAGTAGCAAGAGGTAGAGGACTTAAAAAAAGAAAGAAATAAAAAGAAACTTTTCTACTTTTATTTTGTTCTCCTTTGTCATATTTAATATTGTACTCCTTTAGTTTATAAAATGCTCAATCGTGCTTATTAAAGTGGTCCTATCTAGCAACATCATATTGGCATTTTATGATAATCACCATAGGGCATTAATACAATAACACATTTCCTTATTTAATCAAGTGAGATTTTAATTACATCTTAAACTTTTGTTGTCAATCTGCCCTCGTGGGTTTTCTTAATTAACCATGTTCTCTTAACCCTTAATTGTTGCATATGATGTCTTTTTTTCTTTTTTTGTTTCATACTATCGGGGTGCCCACTTTTAACAAGGCTGCCATTTACTGATTTTTGACTAGCAAGGCTATTATTTCTCTTCTTTTTCTCATTTATTTATCTTTAGCCATAGAACCTTTTCAGCCTATCCAAATTCATAAGCTCCCGTAATTCATTTCCATCACAATATATGAGGACCATAGCACCCTTCGATAACATTTTCTTAAGGATGAATGGCCTTTCCCAATTTGGTTTGAACTTTCCTCTTGGGTTAGGTAATCCTGATCTCATCTATTTGAGGACCAGCTCTCTTTCTTTCAGTTTAATATCCTTTTCCCTTTTATCGAAGGCACGTGCCATCCTTTTTCTAGTAAACTTGATTATGATAATTGGCTCTTAACTTCTCATTTAGCAAATTCAACTGTTAGAATCTTGTTCAACCTAAGTAGTCTCGAGAATCTCTACCTTTATTGCCACTCTTAATGACTGAAGCTTGATCTCTACCGAAAGTGCCATATCTATCCCATACACCAAGGAGAATGAAGTAGCACTTATTAAAGTTTGAATCATAGTCCTATATCCCTAAAGAGTAAAAAGAAGCTTATCAGCCCAATCTCTATAAGTCACAACTATCTTGGCTAAAATCTTTTTAATGTTCTTGTTTGCTACTTCAACTGCTCCATTAACTTATAGCTTATAAAGAGAAGATTTTTGGTGCTAAATCTTATATTTTTACAAGAGAGCCTTTGTTTCCACTTGAAATTA
>CANXYI010203777.1:0-10720 GCA_948208565.1 Hura crepitans
TTTGCCTCTTAAACTTTAATCAATATGCAATGCCTTTCATGTGTCTATGCTTCAAAATTATAAATCAGATCTCACACATGTTTTGTCAATGAGGGAAGTAAAGATACGACCTGATTCATCTTATGAAAAGGAACCGATAAAGATCATAGCCAGAGAAGTTAAAGTGTTGAGGAATAAGACAATGCCTTTGGTAAAAGTGCTTTGGAGATATCATGGCATGGAAAAAGCTACCTGAGAGAGTGAAGCTCAAATGAGGGAGCAGTACCCTCAATTGTTTGAACCAAGTAATTTTAAGGACAAAATTTCTTTTAAGAGAGGAAAAAATGTGACACAAAAATTTTGACATTATGAATAGTACTTTTCAGGATGTGAATAGTATTTTCTAAGACCTAGGTCAATCTAATCTTACTGAATGGAAGTATTAATCATAATAAAATTTTGGGCAAATTTTGAAGTGAAAAAAAAGTTATTTATATGATTAAAAATGCAAGTAAAGTTTTTATGACAGTGCTTGTGAATAATGACCTAACGTAAGTTGAATCGTGAAAAATTTGTTTTTGCTCAAATTAACTCAAGATTGATACAACCTAAAACTCAAATATTCCAAATAGTCTATTGGCATTGGAATTGGAACTTTTGGATATCAATAAGTATTTTTACTAAATCGGGTAAAGTTAAAAAGTTATGTTTTTATTAATTTTTCTTGTTTTTCAAGCTTGAGTTATTATGGGATTGGTTTTATATGATTTTAGAGGTTTATTAGATGTTAATTTAAGGTGAAAAAAAAAAGAAGAATTTGATTAAAAAAGAGAAATAATTGGTTTTTAATTTTTCAAGACACATAAATATGGTCAAAATTAACTTGTTTGAATCAATATGTGAATAGTATCACCATCAACCTCCCTTCTTTTTCTTTCTATGGCCGACGGCTCCTCTAATGGTAGCCTCCATATTTTTTTTCTCATTTCCCTCACTTATAAGCCCAAATTGACATATCTAAGCCCTAAATCTAACCTTCTATAACTGCCAAACCTCAAATTTAGCAAGAGACTCGAGGGAAACCAAAGGATTTTCACAGTTTTAAGTTGCGATAAATAATAACATGATTTTGATTGGGTAAGTTTTTTTTAGCTTTGGTATTTTTTTTAAGGTTCTCTAAGTGCCTAAGAGCATATTTATCAAGTCAATTTTAAGTTTCAAAGTATGTTTAATTTTATACAAATTTTTACGTATCAAATCTATGTTGTATTATAAAGCAAAGCGAGAGAGGTAGAAACAAAGGCAAAGAGAAGGCCTAAACAAGCTTTTTGGGTGTATTTTGAACTCAAAGTAAGTGTAATCAATGTAATTTATCATGTATGTGTATATGTATATGAGATTAAGTGTATGTAATGGTGTATGGAAAAGTGTTAATGGCATTTATTGATGTTAAATGCTTATGAATAATGTTACGTGACTTTATGTTGATGTTTTTATGCTTTTAAATTGGTTAATTGAGTGGGAATTATGCCTTGAGTATGTCGGTCGAATGGCCTAAAGAGAGTGTGTGTGTGTGTGTGTGTTGTGAATTATGCATACACATGAGGTGGAACCCTTATGGATGATGTTATATGACCTATAAGTATTCTATGATGTGTATGAGATAATCACATGAATTATGGAAGTGTGGGAGCATGTGGTAGCTGAATGGTTATATGTATACATATATTGATGTAGTGAAGGCCAATTATGTTATGATTATATGCATGGAAATGAAATAGTGAAGTATGGTTATTGAGCTAATATGGCCGAAATTTACAAGGCATATTATGATGTGATGATACTCAAATATGCATGATCTTAAGAGTACGTATAGCCTATGTAATGATATAAAGGCCTAATTTAAGCTTAATTTTTCTAAAGAGTATGTGTTCATAATATAGAACATATGCAAATGGCACTTATGTAAGCATGTGGAGGCAATGTGTGATTATGTATGTTAAAATGCATAAAGTAAATATGATGAAATCACAAATCTATCATGTTTCCCCGTTTGGTCATTTGCTAGCCAAACTGTCTTTAAAATTCATGTTAAGCTATATTAATATGGTGAAACTGAGATAAATATGGTGACTAGCCCATACAAATCAATAACCTAGATTGGATAGATTAACTAGTCAACTAAGGGTTGAGTAGCTACTAGGGTACTTTTATAGCTAACGTCATGACCTACGGGTCCAATATTGAATTTTGTAATCTCAGGTCCTATAATGATGATACATTTTATAGTCCTAATGACATTCAGGTCCAGATACTAGGCTTTTTAGTCTTGATGACCTTTGAGTCTAGATTACTAGGCCTTCATGGTCCCAATGGCCTTAGTGGCCTAGATGTCTCCATTATCCAGTATAGTTATGAGTTTTCTTAAGTATGGGCAAAAGAATTAATTAATGATAAATATCAAGATAAGAATCTTACAACTACAAAAAGTAGATTTTCATTACATCATGATATCAATAGTGCATACTTTATGAACTTCATGATATGCATATTTATTGTGTATTATATTTTCATCTTATCCAAGTTATTAATGTGTATCTTAAAATGTTCATATGCATGTATGATTATGAATATGTGTGCACATAAATTACCTTGACTACTCTACTAAGCATTAATTTGATGCATCATTTTTATTTGTGATACATAGATAAAAGATCTATATTAGAATCAAAGCCTTGATAGCTACTCTAGTTCAAGAGAAGAACACTTATGGTATTTTGTTATTCTGTACATATAAGTATATGATGTATTTATGTAGAGACACTCATACATAGCTTTGAGGGATTAGTCTTAGTCTAGATTTGTAAATTATTTTGTAACCTTTAAAACAAGTTTAAATATCTTTTCAATGCTTGTATGATATCTCTTTCTTTTGTAAGTGATTAAGATTGTGTTAATGATGATTTGGGATGGTCAAGATGACCAATTTGTTTTGCAATGTATGCGAAAATTTTAGAAGTGTTGTTTTAAACATACAAGCTTACTAGTCATTTATGGATAATGTCTTGGTATAGCCATTATGTTGCTAGATTTTTGACATGAGGATTCTCGAAACTATTTTAAAACTTAAAAGTGAAATTTTATTTAAATGAGAGTTCCAAGATTAAAAATGCATTTTAATTGATCTAAAAAAATGTTTTAATTTATAATGGGTTTTAAAGAAAGTAAGTTTTGATGACATGTTATGTGTCGCTCCTTATTCAGGTCTAGTGATCAGATCAAGTAAAAGGTGTCACAAAATGAGTTAACATAAGCACTATGTAATAAAGAAATGCCATATATTCGTAATAAATGATGTTCACATTTTACATGAAATGTCTTTATTATACATGCTCTAAGGCATACAATTAACATTTCTCTTTCTAGTTTCCATGCTTAGAGTTCTAGTCTCCTTATTAGGTTTTGAGATTCCATAGGGTATGTTAATATTTTTCTCTTCTTTTTTATAGATGGAGCACTATTTAATAAGTAAAAAAGATGATTTTAAAGGCTTTATGTCCTCCTTGACATTGACTGAAGAAGAGACATTTGTTGGAGAGGTTACTCTTGATATAGTGACTAATAAAACATAGAAATTTAGAATTTGCTTTATCGAATTGGCAAACTACTAATGAATGATTCTTTTAATATTCTCTCCTTTTGCACTACTGTGCTGAGGATTTAAAAATTGGAAAAAAGGTTTAGTCCTTGAGAATTGTCTTCCAATTTTTCATAGATTCTGTCACACCTCGAATTTCAATCCAATTTTCATAAGGCTAGAATCTAAACTAGAAGAAAAGTGGGAAACAAAATAGACATATGGATCGAGTAGAGTTGGTTGGAGTGAACAACTGAATGAAAAATTACTAAAGGGCAAAAAGGGAAATACATGAGAAAGGGAAGGGAAAAATTGGAAATGCATATTTGGTGGCCAAATAGTGAGAGGACTACATGTAAATAAGTAAGAAATGTGATTTAGATATGTGAGGAACATGAAAATGTGGAAAGAATCAGGCTCGGGAGGTGGTCCCATGAATAGTGCCACCCAAGCCTTGAATAGTACTTCCCAAGCCCAAGTGAAAATTAACTCGACCAAATGGTAGTATAAATTATGAGATGATTATGGTGTAATTTAAGAAGCTAATGAGACTATATAGGAGGTTAAAAGTTGAAAAAAAAAACTAGATTACAGTCGAGTATAAATAGTAACCCTTCAAGGCTAAATCAAAAATTACTAAAAGCGTACTTAGAAAAATTTGAGACTTGCATGCCCTGATACTAAAATAATTAAAGAGCATAAAAATCATAGTGCTATAATTTATCAAGTGAAACTATTACAATAAATTAGGGAAATTAAATAGAGAAAATGACAAATTTATGAGATAAACATGACTTGATTTTTATGTAAGAAGCAATTATGGCCATTGGATCAAATAGTGACATATAAGATCTTAGCCATCCAAAATAAAAATAAATAAATAAATATAAAAGAAAATAGGGACATATTAGATTAATCTTAGCCATCATGTGTATCCTTTTTAATCCTAGCCATTAAAATATATGTATAAATAAGGAAATAATGTAAAATATTCACATGGTTTCAACTAATATCTCCCTCTTTTGGAGAAAATTCCCTCTCCCCTTACCACTTAAAAAAAATTCTTAAACTCAATCCACCATTAAACCATAAATTATTACATTAAAAATGAAAGTCTACATTAACTACTTCATTAGCCCTTCAAAAGTATATGGAAAAAGATGAATTTAAAGGAAGAAATGAGATGGAAGATGAGAATTTAAGGACATCTAAGGATGGGTAAGTTAATCCTTAACTAAGTGATTATTAAAAGCTATTTGAGAATTATAGATAGTGGTATGAAAAATTATATTGAAAGCACATGTTAATGACATTTGTGGTGGAATTTCATGTGAGGAATTAATTATGGATTTTGGAGAAATTGAAAAGTAAATGAATAACAAAAGAGATTAAAGGATGACTAGATGGATTTTTATGGAGGAAAGCTTACAAAAGAGGTAATTGTATTCTACCTCTATGGATTTTGCTTATTTGAGCTTATGTGAAGTGTGATTTCTTTATGTGTAAGGAAATTAAATTAAGGTGATAAATTAGAACTTAAACGGACTTAAAATTAGATGTTTTAAGATAAGAAATTTATGAAAAGAAAAAGGTATCTCTAAATTGTCCCTTGAGCCAAAATAAGCACCTTATTAAGTGATAGAGAAATCATTGTATTTAAATAGTATAATGTGATGTTTGGATAATAACTTTAGTAGTAAAATTACTATTTGGCATAAAAAAATAGATATTTAAATTGTACAAGTAAATGTAACTTGAGAAATGAAATTTAAATATTTATAATTGTCATATGAGCATATGGAAATATGTGTATAATCAATTGAAAATGTTATATAAAGAATAAAAGATATATGTATATTATTTGAAATAAAAGGTATATATTATTTGAAATAAAAGTTTAATTACTTGAGAAATGAAGATAAGTAAATATATGTATAAATTAAGAAACCTTGATTAAAAGGAAAATAAAAAGAAAATTTAATAAGTTAGCTAGATAATATTTAACAGAAATTAAAGTAATAAAAGAACATATGAATTTATAAAATAAATTAAATGTGAGACTAATTATGTAAGAAAAATTGTATAAGTAGATAAAATTAATATTTATATATGTTGACATGAAATTATAATATAACATATGAATAAAAGAATGGAATAGGAATATATCCTAATAATAATGAAATTAAATAAATAAGAGTGAACAAAAGAAAATATTAATAGTTACATGTATACGATGACATATATAAAAAGAAGCATAAGAGAAATTGAAGAAACTAAAAGGAACATAAGGAAAAAGAATACATCTATGGGTAAAGCAACGAGATCATAAATTAAAAAGGGAATTATATGAAAAGAGTAAAAGAATAAATGAGATGATAAAGACACATGGAATATGGAATTATATTTAAATAATTAAGAATTAATATATATGATTAGATAATTTTAAATTCTCAACATAAAGGGATGAGAAAATATTGATATATGGAATAAGAAAATATATGTGGGAAATTTATTATTAAACATGGGTACTGATTAAAGAATTCTAATTTCATAATATTGGAAAATATATGTTGAAATTATAAATGAATAAAGAGATGTAAAATACAATGGAAATATAATTGGAAGTAAAAGTTAATAATATATATAGGAGAAATAAAAGGGAATTGAATAAAAGAAATAGTAAATGATAATGTAACAAATTTATAAGTATAAGTTAAAAGGAAATAAATGCATACATATATGTTAGAAAAGAGATTAAATAAAATTCACAAAAAATCAATAAAAAAAACAAATGTGAATACATGTATATATAGAAATAAAAGTATAAGTTGTGACATGAACAATAACATTTGTAAATAGTAGCACAAGATAAATGAACAAAAGTGCTTATACATATTATTTCAAAGGAATAAATAAATACATGGATGTGATAAGAATATAATTGGTTACATGTGAGCATAAGATATTAAATTATAAATGTATATATATAGGTGAAAGAAAGATTAAATTCGACAAAGTTAACTATTAATATGCCTTTGTGACCTAGATAGTTACGACTTAGAATAGGTTGACCAATCAACTAGGAAGCACTTGATCACTTGGCTATTTGAGAGAGCTTCTCTTGCACTTGTTTATTTTGGGGCCCTGCACGTGGTATTTTGGGAGATTATTCCCCACAGATGTTCACATATTACATAGGCACTCCATTGCCACACTTGTTCAAATGTTACTTAAACACTTTAGTGGCACACTTGTTACATGTTCCATTATCTTGACATGGTAACTATATAGGGTATTAGGGGCCACACATGACACATGTAAGTAGACTTGAGTTGTAATGCCAGTAAGCCAAAGTTCTATGAATAGTACTTTATATGCCTGAGTGATGTTTCCCTACGATACAGGGCATTGCCATGAGGCCATAAAGTGGGCGTATTAGACATAAAACTTTGATAGGCCTGAAAATGGGTAAAATGAATGAATTTAAAAATTTAGCAAAACCACTAAATCATTTCAAGTTAAGAACTGGTGATGAGGAGATAAAATGAGTTTGTGCTGGGATAGCCCCAAAATGTGCCTGGACAGACCCGAAAATACCATAACTTGAATCTCAAAAATTCCAATCAGTATGATGGAGACAGAATTTTAATTTTTTGAGGTTGTTTGATATTTTTTCTAAATATTTTATTCTAACAAGTGAATAGTATCAAAAAGTCAACTGTGGAATTTTGACTTAAAATTTTGCATGGGCTGTAATGACACTAATTGAGGATTTTTAAAATTGAAATGAGTATTTTCGGAGGTCTAGAGAATTTTCTATGAATTTTTGAAGTTTAAAAAGGTATCAGAAGAATACGAGCCGTCGAATCGCCACGTGTCACAATTGGGGCCACCTATCTACTCCTATATAAGGGCCTACACATGTGCCAAAGCATCATCTTCCTCCTTTAAACCCTAAAAATTCGATGCCACTTCTCTCTCTCCTCTATTCTTTTTCCATCATTTTCTCTCTCCTTTCTTTACCAAATCTCACACAAATTATATGAATCTTAACCTCCATAGTCTCTAGAAGCCAAATCTTCTAATAGAAATTGAAAATTGAGCCTAGAAAGAGAGATCTCACACTTGAGTGAATAGTGTCAAATTCTTGAGTAAGTATTTTTAATCCACTTTTTATTTTTGTTTTAGGTAGATTAGGGTATCTTAAGAATAGCCATGCTTTAGATTTCTAATTTGAGTTATGTAGGATTTTTGAGAATTTTTCTAAGGTAGAAGTGTGTATGTTTAGGTACCAAAGAGACCATTGAAGGAGAGCAAGGATTCAAGCCTTCAAGTGGTGGGGAAAAGGGTGTGAAGGTATGTGGAATAGAATTAAATTTAGTATGTCATATGAATTGTCATGTAAATATGCATGTTTGGTGTATGGAATTGTATGTTTATGGTGTTAGGCATAACATTAAGGTAAAATGATGTCTTAGCGATGGTAATGAACTCAAAATAATAAGTTTTGCATGATAATTTGGGAAGGAATTTAGGTGTGTGTGCATGTGTGCATTATGGCCGAATGGTGTGTGTGTGTGGTATGGCATGTGTAATGATGTATTTTGCATGTAAGTATGGCATTTAGAAAGTAATTGTGGTGTATTAGACATGCTTGGAGAAATGGTAACAACATTGCCATGTATGGTATGAAAAATAGGCAAATAATGGTGTAGTTGAACATGGTATGTGTACTTAGTTAATGGGTAATAAAATGGTGGTTGTATGTATGCCATTAATGGTATGGCTATGAGATATGGTGTATATGTTATCATGTGAAAGAATGTTAGGAAGATCATGGAAATTAGATAGGTATATTGGACATTAGGAAAGACACAAAATGTAAAATTGACCAAATGAATAGTAACACTCTCGTAAACTTACCAAATGAATAATGATTTTGCAACAATAGGCAAAAGATGAAATTTTGTGTGCAACAAGGCATATTATGTGCTCTAGTGACACCATAGACAAAAGAAATGGTAAAATTGAGGATAATAGGCTTAGCTAACTAATGAATGGTAATTTGGCCCATCAGTTAGTGGGTTGACCAGTCAACTAGGGAGTTAGCAGCTGCTAGGCAGTTTGGTCCTCCTAGGGCCACTATTGTCTATTAGATATGGCGAGCACAGCTACCGAGGTTCAGAGATGAACCCTGCACACATGGGTATTAGGAGGTCCACTTGGGCTGATCCTTGCTACCCATTTGATGTCTATGGATATTAGGAGGTCCCACAGGCTAATCCCTGCTATCCACTTATGGTGTTTAGAGATATGATTTAGGGTATTAGGAGGTCCCACAAGCTGACCCCTGCTATCCCGTTTACAGATATTGGGAGGTCTACGGACTCATCCCTGCTATCGGGCTAGGTAAGTGCAGCTATCGAGGTCCAAAATGTGGGCCACTGTATAAGATAATTCTCGCTATTCGATGTCTTAAAGTGTTGTCAATTTTTTATGGGCCTGAAAATGTAATGAACTTAATCCTGGACTATAATTATATAGACTTTGACTTAATTAAATAACTGGACATAACTGAATAGGGTAATTGGCATCTAGGTTGATATGTTGCATAATGCATATGTGTGCTTGCATGGTGACATACTTTATTTTGTCTATTCCACCACCGAGTTTATACTCAGCGTGTCGGTGTTTCGATGTGCAAGCTATAAATTTGGGGTCAATCAACTTTAGTCAGCACCTGTGTAACTGCTTCAGAGTCCTCTGGGTATCTTTTTGTCTATCTTTTGGTTTGATGTTGATAAGCCCTCATGTATAAGACATGTAACATGGGTGATGTATATAAAGTATAGAGCTAAGTCAGTAACATTATATTTTTGTATAAACTTGGTTGTTGATATGTATATAATATGCATGTTTATGTCTATGTGTCTGTGGGTTTAAGATCCTGTGTTCCGTTATGTGATGATTGATGTTAGTTTTAGGGGACCAGAAGGGTCCAACAAAGGAGTTATGGATAGGAGTTGTTTTAAAAGTGTTTTTCTTACAAGAATATTCCAATTTTTTTCACTCAGGTAGCTGTTATGCTGCCCGGTTGTTTGTAAACGTGTGATAGTCCTAATCTAGTGTTTTAACAGTCTAAAATAGGTAGTAATAAAGGATTAACTAAATAGAAACATAAAAGGGTTAGGTTAGGTCAAAGATGGTCAAAGTCATATAAGAGTTAAATGAAAGGTCCCTAGGGAAATCTAAGGATGGGTGACCTCACAGGAAGTAGGGCTCCTTGCCTATTTCCTTTAAGACTGGCAGGGGTTGTTACATGAGTAATTGATTATATAAAATAAAATGGAAGAAATAATAATTATAGGAATGCTAAAATGAATAATTTATTTTAACATAGTTATATGAAAAATGTTTGAAAACATACTTTTAGAAGGACTAATGGAAATGAATTGATCTAAAAGTATAAAGTTAGAAACCTTATAAGATACACAATAATTGCTAGAAAGACTAAAAGTAAAACCTACATAGGAAGAATAAATACTAGAATGATTACAGTGTTTTAAATTTAAATAAATGTATTATATGGGATAAAAACTATTACAAAATGAATAGGTACACTAATATAAGATATTATAACTATGACACCCCTCCACTTGGCGATCAGAGCTATCGAATGGAGGGGTACCACATGCCATGCTATTGCACCTAAACTGATCACATAACTTTTAAAACTTTCAAATAAAGCTTAAAACATGTCACATTCACATCTTAGCACAGCTTTCATAAGAACCTAAATAAATCATCAATTAAATGGTAACTATTCATCATAGAATATTTGAAAGGCCTCACATAATTTGGGCTAAAGAAAACCTTTATTACAACCTTTCAAATGAATGTATTGAAAAGAAGATGAATAAGAATCCAAGTTTTTAAAAGGAAGTTAAAACATGAAAAGCATAAATACTAGTAGTTGTTGATCCCCACTTGCAATGCTTTCTCCGTTACGCTCCAAAATCAACCTATACATGGAAAAACCAATGTGCTAAGCAAAATTTGCTTAGTGGTACATAAACCAACATGGTTACCACTAAACACATAAAA
>CANXYI010203860.1:0-11665 GCA_948208565.1 Hura crepitans
AATTAATTAAATAAAAATATTTTTGTTATTTTTTTGATCATGTGAAAAATCATTTTCCTAATTATTACAACATTCGCAAAATATATAGGGAAATAATTCAAGCAAAAAATAAAATACAAGGCAATTACCTAAAATACAATCTAACCAAATAAAACAATTACATTTTGGGATGCCTAAAATACAATCTAACAAGCAATAAGGCAATAATCAAAAGCAATCAGCCCCTAAATAATCAAATAACTCGCATCACAATAACAAAAATAATATATTAGTATGCGAAGCAAAAATAGAAAAACGGACAAAAATTAAATAAAAATAAATAACTGCAAAAATTTAAAATATTGCACAAATAAATTATCACATCTAACTGATAGATGGATAATAAGAAAAGAAAGATAAAATCAGCCCAAACGACAAAAATAGTATTTTTGGATGCGAAGCAAAAATAAAAAGACAAGCATAAATTAAATAAAAATAAATAGTCACAAAAATATGAAATATTGCCCAAATACATTATCACATCAAACTGGTAGATGGATAATGCAAAAAAAAAAAAAGAAAAAAAACAGCAAAAATGACAAAAATAGTGTTTTTGGATGCAAAGCAAAAATAAAAAGATAGGCAGAAATTAAATAAAAATAAGCAGTTTCAAAAATGCAAAAAAAAATATGGCACAAATAATTTATCACATCTAACTGGTAGATAGATAAAATAGAAAAAGATAAAATGGAAAACAGAAGAAAAATGGGTCGGTCAACACACCGGTATATTTGCCTTCAGAAAGATCTCGAATCGGATTGAAAACAGTGCTTGAATCTTTGAAAAAATCAAAAAAATTGAAGTTGGAAGAATATTTTTGCCTTTTTTATGCAGTTGCTCTCTCTAAAAAATTTTCTCTCTCCTTAAATTGACTAACCCCGGCTTAAAATGACCCAATTGGTTTTTATGCATGACCCCTGAGGCACAAAATGGGCATTTTTGCCTTGAAAACGGCTATTTTCAATGCAATAACGGTTGTTTCTAGGGACCAAACACCTGTTTTGGGTAAAAACGGTCGTTTTCAAAAGCAAAATGGCCGTTCTAGGCCCAAACGGCCCTTCCATGGTGGGAACGGCCTTTTTTTAAGCCAAAACGGCCATTTTAGGCCCAGAACTGGCACCCCACATGCCAAACAGCCCGTTTTGGGCCAAAATGGTCAAAACGGCCATTTTGGTCCTTAAAATGGCCGTTTTAGCCGTTCTGGGCTCAAAATAGCCGTCCCCCTCATGGGAATGGCCGTTTTCTCTTGGAAAAAGGCTATTTTCAAATTTTTTTAAGAAAAAGTTTTGAGATCTTCGGGTTGGATGTAAAAAATCTATTTTTGGGATTTTTGTCCTTTTTATCATCATTAAGCAAACCTAACCTAGGAGCCCAGAGACCTAGTGTCTACACTTTAGGATCATTTAGGTCTAGGACTTCACTTATTTCCTCTTTTTGCTTTATTGAACTTTCTTAAATAATAACCTTTGAGATGTTTAAGCCATTATAGGAGTTTGAGATACTACTACTAATGATGTCATAGGAAAGGTAATTAGTGCTTCGTCTATGATTTTGTTCTTTTAAGCATATCTATTATTTTAGCCAATTGTTCCTTTATAGTATTTACATCTAATAATTGCTCCTTGATTTGATTAATATCTCTCCTAAACTCCTCTTATCTTTGCTCATCCATTTGCCTCTTTCTTAAACGAGTTAAATATAGATGCCTAAAAGGAATAGGTTGATTAAATTGGTAGGATATTTTGATTACTTGTTTAATAAATCATTCATGTAATTATACTAGTTATTAATAGATCAAACCCATATTACATAACAAACATCATTCATATTACATTATCTAAGTTTAATACATCTAACATTAACATTTAACAAATATTAGGCAAAATAATATTACACCCAACTTCATATGATCTTACCTAAATATTCCAGATTCCTTTGCAACTTTTCCAAGAAAGCGATCATCCTTTCCCCTTTCCCACCAATAGGTACATAAGCATCTTTAAAATATGCCAAACTATCCACAAAGATGAGTGCATTATTGGATATTTCTCATATCATTCTTTCAATACAATTTTTTTTACCTCAATTTTGCAATAATCATAATAGTACTTATCCGATCCGTGCTCATTTTATAGCAATTGATCTCTCTATTTAACTTTTCATAATGAGCATGTAATATCCGATACTCCACTATTAATTGCTCATATTGCTCTCGAAGATCCCTCCTTTGGCTTTCTATGCATTCTTCTTGATATCTTCTTATTGTTAAACTGTCCAGATCTATTTTTTCCTTACCCTTCTATAATGCATGTATTTCCTAGACCAATTCCTCATTTTTAACCTAAAGCTAATTATTTTTCTATTTTAGATTCCTCATCTCCTCATCATGAGTCATTTTTATCTCTATAAGTTGATTTTGTAACCTACGAACCTCTTCCATTAATTCATCATTATGCTTTTCTAAACCAAAGGTTTCTTGTTCTACCCTTGTGACCATCTTTATCCATTTAGCTAAATCATCATTCGTTTGTTCTGGGCCATGATTTTCCTCCTATATTAATGTCTCCATAGGTGTTTTCCTCTTGTCCGTCCTAATTTTTTGAGGCATAAACCCTTTACCGCGTCTTTGATGCCATTCAAGATAATTTATCTTAACCGATTTACTCTGAGTAGTTTTCTTTAATATCCTAACATAACACCATGCTTTTACTATTTCCTCTATCATTCTTTTTGTATTACTTTCCCCATATTCAAAATTAGATCCATGTAATCCTTTAGTAACTAGAATGAACTGAGTGGCTACTAGTTGTGTTTTGAACATGGTAGGTGCATATGTGGTTTCTCCCTACGAACTTAGCAAAGGTACCCATGGGAATTTCTGACAACTAATTAACAAGTCATCACAATCCTTCTAAAAAGGTATCCATGATATATCTTCCTCTTTGAGATCATGAAGAAACTGCAACCAAACTTTCACTTTGGGCTGTAATCTTAGCCATTTAAATTGCCCAAATCATGAAACATGATTAAAGCACATGTTGAAATCTTCATTATATCTAACTATGGGAAATTTAAAACTCATAGGACATCGAAAATGATTTAATGCCCAGATGTAAAGAAGTGGTAGACATGCTGTAAATCAACCCTCTGTGGATTCTGATAGTGTTTAAGGATTTGAAATTTTCTACTAGAATACATAAAACTGGGGCTCCATTCTATGCTACCTTTGTGAAACATATTATGAATTTCTCATCGATCACACCCAAAACTTTTGGGAACAACACTACCTCATAAATGAGAAGTGCTAGTGTAGGTAAACAAGTTTGAGTCAATGTTAGCTTGCACAAATTATAGAAGCAGTTCAATCTTAATTGCTCTAGTCAAAGGTTGCTCCTATCCCGATAACCAGTTAGCATGAATCCCAATAACCCTTGCTAACTGTTTCAATCCTCTTTCAGTTCTTGTATATTTGTAAGGCTTGGAAGTTATCTTTAAGTTCAACATGAACTAGAATTCCTTAATAGTAGGCACCATATCTATATCTTTATATGTAAAACATCTATAGCTAGGGTCCCAATATTTAATCATGGCTTTAACCATATTAGTATAATTGGGTAAATACATGAGATAGGCAATCCATCCATATTAATCATCAAACATTTGCCTTTGCGCCAGTGTCAATGTTTCCCATACTTCTTTTATAAAGACCAAATGATTCTATTGTAAATTTAAATTTATAATTTTAGGCAATTCTACATTAAGGCTTTCTAGAAAACTATCCCCATTTTTTGCCTATTAAATTCCTTCTCTGGCTAATTATTCTAATTCCAAGATTTAACTTATGGAAAATTCTGCAATCTCCGGTGTCTATATCTTGCAAAATTGGTGCTATAATATTAATAGCACTAGCACCTATAAAATGTTTATTCCAAATTCTGTTAAATATTTATTTATCATACATATACATGACAATAATGAGTCTTACTTTGCCAACATGAATACTCTAAATTTCAACATCATAGTGTAATTAGTGAAAATATCTTGTATTAGATCCAAAGCTTTTACATAATACAACTTTTAATTATCATTCCCCTTCTATCTAAAAGATCCAAGTCACTATTTGCCAAAATGTTATAACTCCAAATAGTGACATGCTTCTTCTGTTACCTTCATTCCAATATAGGGAATTTTCATCAAAACATACCAATTAATTTTGCTTTCTAAGGAATTACAAAACTAAACTTGGGTATACTATATCCAGAGTCCTTTATATAATTTTAATATCACTCCCTTTTTATCAAAAGATGCAAGTCACTATTTGTCGAAATGTTGAAATTCTAGATAGCGACGTGCTTCTTCTATTACATTTGCTCCTATGCAAGGGATTTTTTCGCAAAGTACTATTTAATTCTATTTTCTAAAGGATCACATTAATATACTAGAGTAATTGAGCTATCCACTAATGAAGCCATACTCTCTTCTTCTGAGTCGTCCTCTTCATTACTTCCATCATAATCATTAGTCTCATCTTTTGAATCCTCCTCCTGATTATTGGAACTTTCTTCAACATTTTCCTCTATGTCACTATCAAAGTCTTCTTCTTAGTCTTTTTCCAAGTCATTTTCCTCCTTCGAGTTCTCTTTGGGATCTTCCTCTAGGTCTTCTTCTAGCTTATTTTCTCCCTTCAAGTCCTCTTTTGTATCTTCTTTTAGGCCTTCTTCTAGGTTATTTTCTTTCTTCAAGTCATCTTCTCTCCTCGAATTTTTTCTTCTTCCTTGACTGGGTCCTATGTCATGTCTTGGTTATGTGTCACCCCAATGACTTGCTCTTATGGTTTATTCTAGTTTTCTCCTATCTCATCTTTATGGAACTCATCAAAATAATCTTATGGTGGGTTCTCTAGTGATTGACTCGAGTCCACACCCCGCATTAGGGTACCAATCATTTCAAAAATTAAATCATTTACCATTGGTTGAGTATTCCTTTATGTTATATCATCTTGTTCTAGTGGAATTTCCATTGGCACCTCTTCCACTGGTGGTTCTTCTACTAGTACATATGTAAGAGGATGACCAATATAAGTAGCTTCATGATAACGATAAGCAAGAATTGCATCCAATGGTAAAATCAGTGTGTTCCATTTAAGGCGTCCATCAAAGTGATATGTTTTTGGGTTTAATAAATGTATCGGCACATCTTCCATAATTCAATCATTCAGGTTACAAAGGGATTATTTAATATAATTCCATACTTATTGGTTACGGATTGGATTTAATAGAGGATTTTCATTAAAACTTTCCCTTATCCGAGTAAGGCATTGAAATGCATAAATGATTCCATTTTCCTCAAATTCCCAATGCTCTTTTATCCAAAACATAACTAAAAGATATGGACCTCTATTTGGATTTTCTAACAATTCAACCCATTGCCACAGATCTTTAAAATTAAATAACCATCAGGTGAAATAAGTGGAGAGCTTAGGATAGAGTAGCCATTTGGTGAAACATTGGCTTAACCATTTATAGTCTAGAATTATCCCAATGGTATATTGCTTACATAAATACCATAAACAAATATATGTTTCTCTAGGAAAATGTAAAATATCCTCTGCAGTGATATACAAATAATTTAAGTAAGGGTGATCTAGATGCCAATTGATAAACTTTAGAGGTCTTGCCATAATTCCAAGTTCTCCCAATAATATTGTTTATATTTTATGCAACATTTTATGATCTCTGGTGGCAGAAAATGTTTCTGAGAATTTTCTAATAAGCTATAGATGTAATCCATGTAAAGAATTCATAAAATTGTCTAATAACCTATCATTTTTCATGATTACTATATGATGTTAACCAAATTGTATCCATGTTGGCAAAGTGATATGCAAAAGACACAATGTAAAGAAAATTAGTAACATTAAAAATGTAAACATAAGCAAAATGACCATAATCCAATCATTTATACTAATTTCACACATATTACCATATATTCTAAGCAAGTTGGTTGTGTTTTGGCTTTAACTTCCACTACCTTTGTGGTTCCCTATCTATAATGGTCCTGCTAAAATCCATATGACTAGTATAAACTCTATCAATTTAATTGATGTTGACATAGGTGAGAGTTTTCACAGGCCATTACCGGGTTTCCCTCATAGGCTCCCCTACTAACCCTCTATTTAACTTAAGGGGTAAGATCATTACTGACCTTGAAGTGAGTGTGTAATAAATTATCCACATTTATTTATAAGGATATAAAAATGCATGGAAGCAAAGCAATAACTCTAATAAAAGAACCCTAATCTTGTCAAGATAAATTAACCCCTATTATTTCCTAGAAAATAATAATGTATCCCCAATGGAGTCACCAACTGTAACACCTAGCTCCCCCATTTTTTTTTTTTTGCAGTTTACACATGTCCTTTTAGACATTTAAAAGGGGATAAGTGTATTAAGGGAGGAGTCGCCACTAATCATTTTTTAGTGCAATTGGGCACTATGTTTGATTTTAGGGTTTGAAATGGGTTATATATAGGGAAGGTATTAAGCACCTTGTATATATTAGTTTATGATGAGAATTGTTAGATTAATAATTTATTTAAAAATTTTGGTACATTTAACATTTTGATATAATTTTCCTATTTACATATTTTTTCAACATAATTATCATCATTTTTATTCCTTTTTCTATAGGATATTGATTTATATAAACATAATTGAAAGGAAATAATTTAGATGTCAATAAAATTTATTAATTATAGTTTCCTTTAAGGAATGAAACTCATTGTTAAATTTTTTTTTTAATAAATCCTACCAATATGCTTTAAAATTTGTCAAATATTAACATTTTACATATTATTATTATTATTCATGAGATTTTTAGATAAATGATATATTAAATATTATAGTTTTGATATTTTTTAGGAATATTTTTTTTATTTTATTGAAACTCCCCTAAATTCAACAATAGTCATTGTAAATATTATTTTCGATTTTTAGCACATATATATTCTACTATATTTTTTATTTATAAAGATTGGTGCCTCAATTCTTAAATATATTTCAAAATTTAATTCTTTAATCTTATTATATAATTCTAATTCAAAATTCGATGTTTGGGTTATATTTAATACCTTAAATTACTTCTTAATTTTATTTATCTTATTATATATAGTGTCTTTGTTAATTTTCTAATTACCTTATAACTATTTGTTGACTAAAAAAATACTTATAAATACACCCTTAATAATGAAATTCTTCTTTTTCTTTAAAAAAATTTAATATATATATCATAGATGAAACTTATAAAGCTAGCTTAACTGTGGATTTCTCTACGAGATTCTCTTATTTATAATTACTTCAAATAATTTGATAAAAAATTTTTTACTTTTTGTTACGAAACCTTGTGATTTATCAAATTTTGATATTTCTCATTTTTATATATTTATAAGAAGGTGGATAATTTAAATATATAAATCAATTTTGAAAGGATTTAACTATAGTAAACATTATTTATATTCATTCTAATTGATTACCATACTTATTTAACATTATAATTTCTTTCTTTAATAATTTTTTAATATTTTTTAACTAAAATATAACTTTAATGATCCTTATTTTAATTAAAGATTAGATTTTTATTTCATTCTTAATTTATTATTAGCTTGTAACATTTTAAATAATTAAAATTAAGTAATCATATGTATATATGTAGGTATTATTAAAAAATGATAACAATTAATTATATGCTAATTTATATATTTTTTTACGAAATGACAAAATTAACCCTAGTCTAATTTATTTGCCTAAGATAACCCTAAAGGTACATGGGTCATTAAACACCATATAAAAACCTTTTTCTTTATCTCACTCATTTCCTCTCTATTTTGCCAACAAGCCCTCCTATTCTCTTTTCTTTCTTATTAGCCTAAATCAAAATCTCTTACCTTTTATCCCTTCTCCTATCATCTCCTTCATTTTTTTTAATTTCCTTTTCTACCTTCTGTCATTCTTTCCCCTCTCATTATTCTTTCCTTTTATGCCTTTATTCTCTCTTTTCTTCTGTCGTTCTTCTCTAACTCGTTGTCTTTTTCTTCAAACTGCATGTTCTTTATTCTCTATCTTCTTTCATTCTCTAACTCCAAAACTATCCTTCATGATATTCCTCTATTAACCAATAGAAGCCATCTCCCTTTTCTGCTTTTCTTTTTGCTCTTTTTTTTCTCTGTTTGGTCCTAGGAAACGTGATTTCTTGAGTTTTAGATAGTTTCATTCAATTAAACTTTTCATTGAATGGGTAAAGATGAAAATCACCATCAAATAGCATATGCCCTTTTTAATGTCATTTTTTATTTTTCTTTTTTTTTTAAAAAAAGATTATGATTAAGAGCTTGATGTTTCAAATCTGAAAGGGAAATCCTTTTTACCTTTCCATTTTTTATGAGAGCTTCAGCTGCTAGCTAATAACATTGGTATAGTTTGGTTTTTTCTATACTTTCCTTTCTCTTTTTTTTTTTTACATTCATGCAGTATTTTAGCAATTCATTTTGGTTATTTGGCTATTGTTCAAGCCCTTTACCTATCCTGCTTATGTTATTTGAGATCATGAATAAGCATTTCCATGATTGTATTTAGTTTATATTTTTTAGGTATATATTTTTAGAGAGATCTTTGTTCATAGTTCATGTTTTAAAAAATGCTTGAGATTTGTTTGCATATGATTTTTTTTCCTGATGTGCATTTACCAATTTTTAGTTATATCATCTTTTATTTACTTACTTTGTATGTTCCTATTTACATGTTATAGCATTTCTTATCATTAATATTTGATAATACCATCCAAACATGAGTAGAAGGAAATTCAATTTTAGCTATATGTTTTAATTTTGAAATCAGTATAATTTTCACTGTTTACATTTACAATTTATGTCTCAGACTAAAAGATTTCCATTTCATTTTTATAAATTTTTATGTACTGTGCACATTTCCTATACTTTTTCTAATAATTGATTACTTTAAATCTTGCTTTAGATTGTATGTCATAAGTTACTAATAAAGATTTTACTTATTTATCCTAATACTTTAGTTTATTTTTCTTTATGTATCTATTAGTTCTAATTTCTTTATTTTTCATATTTAGTTACCTACTAAAAATTGAGGTTTTAAATTCGTGGAAACTTATGCATTTTGAAAAAAAAAACTCTTCTTGAAAATAAATTAAGTTACCTAATAATACTTGTTTCTTTGATTCTTGTTGCTCTTATTCATGTGGTAAACTTAATCATTTATATCTATTTAAGGTATTTACTTTCTATTTTGCTACATTTGGTTGATTTGTATACTTAAACCTACTATTTATCCAATAATTCTAGTTTCATCTCTTATTTGTTCTTAATTAGAAGGTACATGTTGATTTTAATTTATTCATTTTGTTAACATTTATGGGCCAATGATTCCTTGTTATAATCTCTATTTTCTTTTCTTCTTTTATTGTAAACATTGATCTTGATTTGAGGTTTTATTTTTTTTAATAAAGAATAAACTTAATTCAAGAATTACCACATATGGTCATATTTAACCTTAAGGTAATTGAATATATGATTATAACTTATTAAATTTTTATATTAAATTCTTAAATTAATTTTTTTTTTGTAATAAGATGGGGAAAATAAGTTTTCACTTATACATGGGAGTATGGTTTATTTATATGATGCACTTTATCAATTTATTATTATTAATATAATGCTTCTTGCTTTTTTTAGCATTTAAATTCCATTTTAGCATGCTTACTATCCCAGAATTTAACACTTTGTTTTATTTGATACATGATTTATTCATTTAATATGTTATGTTCATCTTATGACTTACCTATCATCTTAGTTCAAATTTAATTTGTTGATTGTCATTATGCTTTTGCGATTTTCTTTATATAGATCCTTGTAATTTCATCTTAAGACATTGTGACTGTATTCTATTTTTCTCACTAATTATAGTTGCTCCTTTAATCATTTGCCTTATGTCTATCATATGAAATCTGATGCTTTTGAAACATGATAAAATTCGGTTATATGCCTTAATTTTGTGAACTCTATATGCCTTAATTTTGTAAATGCTCTATTGTTAACGTTGTATATTTTTAATTACAACTAAATTTTATTCTCACCTTCTATCGAATCTATTACCTTTGTTAAGCTTTATTACTTTGATCCTATTGATATCTCTATTCTTTATTGTTGAAACCTAGTTTTCTCTGAATTTTACTTTCTTGATTTTTATTTTTGATTAAAAAATGAAATAGAGATTTGAGAAAATTTATTAGACTCTATTTATTTAAACCTTTTTTTTCTAAATTTTCTTTATATAATTTTGAGATTTTTATCCAACCTCATGTGGCTAAGATTTCTTTAATAATATATATTTTATTAACTTTGAATTTTTGCATTAAGTTAATTATCCTATTTATTTCTAGTGTGTAATTTTGATATTAAAGCGTACTTCATTCAAAGGTTTATATATGTATCTATATATGTTAGTATGATAGCTTAATTCTAATTTTGCTTTCTGTAAATTTAGTAAAATGATGGATATAAGTTGTTAAAAGATACCGAACTCAAAAAATTACCTCTCCTAATTCTTTCCATTTTTATCCTATGTTTGATTCATTTATATAATTTTTACTCTTACATTATTTGATAATAAGGAACAAAATGTGTTCATATATTGTGTATTCTTATATTGAGCTTGCAGTTTGATGTTAAATAAATACAGAAGTTTGTATGAAACTTGTCCCTATATATTAGATTTTTGTGATTCAGCTCAAGTCATTTTCTATTCTTTTACATCTATTGAACTCATTTGTATTACCATTTATTTAATTTTTTTATGATGCTTTGTTCTTTTGTCCAAATGTTTTAATTTAGAAAAATCTAAGTAAGTTTTGATTTTTTTATACCATTACTTGCCATTTAAGACCTTCTTCTTTTCATTATTCTCGTGACTAAAATGCGTAAGGCTATACCTCATTATTGCTATTTTCCTAAATTAAATCTTATTGCCTTTTATTTAAACTTATTTAATGTAATTTTGAGTTATGAATATAGGTAGAATACTGAATTTTCTTTTCATATAACTTGAGAACTTTCACATTTTTACTATTATTTGATTTTTTTATCTTGAATAGTTTAACCTATTTTTACTTAATTTATAAATTATTTTGATTTAAAATTCATCAAGGGAATGACTCATCCTTTTTTTTTATTTTATTAACATATAAGTTATTACTAAAGTATGCTAAAATTATTTTGTGATTATATTTTCCTTTCTTATCAAGTGAACTCAATTAATTTTTTTTATTCTAAGAATTCTCATTCTCTTTCTTTATTTATTTCTAGAGTATGTTTTTATTATTACTTTAAAGGTTCTAAAACAAATACAATACTTTCGTAACTTGATATGAGGGCACCTATTAGGAGTTCATTATGGTTTATCTCAAGAGCTTGAATTACCTTTAAACCTGCACATGGTTGAGGTTAACTAGTTTTATATTATGCTATTGTCTTCGTTTTCTTATTTTTTTTGGTTTTGTTTATCAAACTCAGCATGTTATTGACATATGTTTCCATCTTATATTT